>MU227853.1:3525315-3538152 GCA_018584345.1 Thuja plicata
TTAATATATATCATATTTATCAATTACTACCATAAATATTATTGAATCATAAACTTTGATAATATTTATCATAAACTAATGTTACCTTTGAGAGTATTAATTGGTTAAAAGTATATTGATTAATGGGGTATGTTGTATTTATAAATTAAATTAGTATCTATTCATTTGAAAACAAATATTGATGTAAACGTCAAATTAAATTTTATATTCATTATTTCCTTAAATAGACCACACAATATAGAATCATATTGGCTTGATATGTACCCTATTGGGATATGGTTAGCCTATTTTTAGAATGACGTAAACTATAACATTCAATTCCTCCTAGATAATCTATAAGCTTTTTAGATCGATGATTGACGATATTGATCGAGAAGATGATCAACGATCTTCTTCGATACCATCCAGCATCATATGGTTACAACATTGTTGAGGTTGATTGCCAGAGTCTTTTGTGACCACGTCGTTGAATCCTCTTTCCCGCAACTTCAACGTGGAACTTTTTCACTTTAAAAAAAATTTGTTGGTTGTGTTTTGACCCGAACTTTTGGGCATCACAACAAAGAAGATTATTCTTATGATTCAAGAAGCAAACAAAATGAATATGGAACTCATTGAAAGAATATAGACTATTGGTGAACTAAGAGAAGTGAATGAAAAACTAAATCATGAGGTTAGAATTCAGCAACAACATAATGACATGATTAAGAGAGCTGAAGAGAGTACAAAAAGGATGGATGAATTTTTGAATGCACAAAGAAGACCCAACACCAACAATGGACTAGGGTACACCAAGCATGGAGAGTCATCAAATGAAGCTAATCCAAAAGATGCCTACATCAATCCTAGACCAAAGAAGCTGACATGCAATCACTGTGGAAAGCAAGGCCACACCTCAAATGTTTGCAGGAGCAAAGAAAAAGGTATCCCTAAATCCACATTTACATTCATAAGACAATATTATAATTGTAGCAAGAAAATACATAAGGCATATGAATGTAAATCAAAGGTGAAAGAAACAAAGAAGGAAACCTATATGGATAAGTATTGTTCCACCTGCAAAATGCATGGGCACACATCTTTAGAATGTAGGAAGAAGAAAGTTGAAGCATGGAAACCCAAAAATGAAGAAAATATATATAAATCGACTAGAGTCGGTAATTCATATATTTGGGACTAGAATACATGGATAAACTGCACATCATGTGGTAGATATGGTCACATTGCTGCAAACTACATGAGAATATGGACTAAAAGGTATAGAGGCTGGACCAACCCAGGAATGGCATGTTTACACTATCATAAGGTTGGACATCTAAAGAAGGACTATAGAGACCGAATAACAAAAACCACCACTTTTGCAAATGGTAACACCATTGAAGACATCAAGAAAATGAGAAAGAAAATGTGGAGGAAAGCTTCAACCATTGAGGAAGCTGGACCAAGAAATGCAGTAGGTGAAACTTCATCCCATGGATATGGTGACATCACCACCCCCACCTAAAGGTGAACAAGTAAGTATGGAACTAAACTACACCAAGTCATATTTTACATTTGTTCCATTATACAAATTGATAAATAGTCAAAATATGCATGAATAAAGATGCATATTATGTTACTTGTTACAATTCTGAGAAAATAACCCCGCTGGTAAACACATACCAAAAATCATCAGTGAACATAAAAGGATGAGCTGTCTACACTTGCTGAGAATTGTCGGTCAACACATAAAAAGGCTAAGTCGCTAATGTAACCTGACACCCGTCGGTAAGGAAGAAAAGTTACAAAGTTGTCTTGAAACTACACTGAGATCCATCGGTGAAAGCAATAATCTTAACAGATATCCTGAGAATCCTGTCAACACCGAGAATACTATTTGAGAGTTTACCCAACAAACTCTGGCTTCATGACTCGATGAGTTGTTGAGCATTTATGAGAGACTTAGGGCAAAAGCCTATAAATACTCGATGGAAGCACTTCATTTTTCACACATGAATTGAGAAAATAGAGCAGAGCGAAAACAGAGAAAAAAGAGAGCATTTAGCAGAGTGCCCTCGACTCAATCCAACACACTCTAAGATGTTCACTCACAAGCTACACAGATTGAATTAAGTACCAAACATACCAAAGAACTTTGTTATTATTTTTGAAAAATCCCTAAATTTGAAACAATGACAACGACTTCAAGAACCACCAAATTGAAGAGTGAAAAGAAGAATGTTGTTAAGTTGATCAAGAATAGCACTTGTGTGGAACCAAAATACAAGATATTCCTAGAGATTGCATCGCAACCCAATGAATCTGGTGCAATTTCAGAAATTCCACCTAGGTTTTTGCTGATAGAAGACGTTATATCATATATTCACTGTAGGATCACTGAGATTGGTGATTTGGCGATAGATCAAGCTTATAAGAAGCTATGTGATGAACAAGGGAACCTAAAGGAAGAACACAAGCACTTGCAAGTAAAAGGGATAAAAAATGCCCTATATTTCCTAAGTAGAATGCGCGATCAGAAGTTATGGCTGGATGAACCCAAGTAGATTACAAAGGATGTGTTACATGTTGTAACAGGTTACCCTATTACCGAAAAATCAAAAGCTCACAAGCATCCCTCTCGACCAGAAGTTGAAAAATTCACCAATGCTGATGCAGGAGCATCCTGGGTGTAAGGGCAATCTTGCATCACCCAAAAATATATGTTTTTGTATTGAATAAGGGCTATTTTGTACAAAGCTGCTATTTTTGGAAACTTACTATTTTTAGTAAGTTGGTTGTTTGAGCTTAGAATGTTCTAATTTTCTAGGTGAAGGTTCATCTTAGTCATATAAGAATGCCAGTTGAATTTCATTGCCAGATCATCTGTATTGGCGAAGTTATTAAGGATTTACTGTTGAGATTTCAGGGTGCAAAACCTTTGAGCTCAATTTTCAGGGCCTTAGAGGCTCCGGATCAAGGTCGAACCCTTGGCTGACTTGCATTTCGCTAGTCAACCATTGTAGATCGTGATCTCCCCTTTTCGAAAAGTGGTTATAATAGCCAATTGGAGCTACGGTTCAAAAGTTATGGCTTCTGGAAGTTGGGCTACCTAATCTCATGTTTTGTAAATATTTAGAGCCTACCCTTTTGTAATAAAAGTGAAAAATAATTAAATGCTAAGGGTAGTTGGCCTTAATGGCTAGATTTCTGGAACCTTCTCTGGTGGTGGAAAATTGCCTATTTAAGGAAGGCCCATGGTGTTTTCTAGGGTAGTTCAGGGTGGTTATTTGAGGCTTTTTCCTACATATTATTGTAAGGGATGCCCATGTGACTTTTGATATTGTAATTCTGAAGTTTGTAATTCCACATTTTTGGAGCCAATAAGAAGCCAATTTTCTGTTCTTGCAAATTTCTATTGTTTCTCTTTGTTTCTGTCATGTACTTGTGGTATTAAGGGGAGTCCCCTTCATCAAATGCTATATGGGATAACTAAGGACTTAAGGTGAACACCATCGCTAATGAGGAACTGAGGTTGGGTGCATGTGTGATAGGTTACAAAATCTTTCAAGTGAGTAGGCTAAACAACATAACATCAACAACAATAAGCACAACTTACAAGATTGTCATGAAGGGAATACAAATGGATCTATGTGAGATCCTACTGAAGCAACTTGATGAGAATATGAAAACACTCAGGTCTTCCAAGACCAACACATATAAGTTTGGCTCACTTATAATGTGTATATTATTTTATTTTCAAGAATACTTTCCTTTAGATAGCAAAGTGAAGTGGGACACTACCAAGCCAGTCACATTGCAGATAAGGGACCTTATCAAGTCACTAGTGACAACTTTGATTTAGTGATGACTGGATACTTCCTTGATTTCAAGGAAAAGATGATGGAAAGAGTAAGAACCCCTGAATAATTAATTGAAAAGCATAAGGATGAGATATGCTTTATGGTGGATTCAGACTTTACTCACATTAAACTAGTTGTGCCAAGAAAATCCTGGTTACCACCACTTGACTATGACATAAACATAGATCAAGCAACAAATGCAATTAATGTATTGTTGAATGAACCACTTGACAGTAAGAAACCAAGATTTGGAATATATGAAGAGGCAAAGTCTAAGATAAAAATAGGCCTAGTCATAAAGAATACTGTCAACAAGAAAAGCAAGATGGTAAAGAATCTTGAGAAGATGTTTTCGATTAATGAGGAGGAGAAAGAAAAAACATGGGACATCAAGGAACAAAGTACCATCTTTGAAGAGAAAGATGAGAAAGCAACAAATTCTGAATCCACAGAGTCTAATGTGCCTCCACCTCCAACCAAGAAAACAAGAACCACAACAACTTAGAGGACAAGGAGCCAAACTGCAAAGAAAGATACTACACCTCTAAAGAAAGGTCAAGTGAGGACCTATAAAAGGAAGGAAAAAATAGAGAAGCAAACACCTACCAAAATGAGGAGAAGACTGGTCAAAACCAAGGGTGATATTGAAGATTCAAAATAGGATGAGCCTAAAGTAGAAAATAAAATCTTAACCCCGAGAACAATTGATGAGACTGCGGATTCAATTGCTATAACAAGTACCATGACTAATAGGAAAATCAGACAATGGGTAAAACAGAAGCCTGAGGAAAAAAAAAAAATAGAAGATGTAATAATCAGGGCTATGGTCAACTTCAAATATGTACCAGTTGAGTTTGCAAAAAAATTTCCCAAAGAACTGAGTAACAAAATTTTAGCACAATGGTCTTATGCTTTGAACTTTGAAAAGGAAGCAAGGGAGAGGATACTTGTAAGACTCATGCCTTCCAAATCCAAAATGGAAGAGATCAAAGAAATGATGAAAAAGCACTCAAATAAATTTGTAGCAAAGATAAGAGCCTACAAGGTGCTACAGGGGAAGTTCTTAGATCTGGACAACATGACAAATGTGAAGTGGAGACAAATTATTGATCTACTTGCAGAATCAACAAGTTGTGAGAATCCATTACTTCTTACTGATACACCTCATATAGAGGAGCACAAAGATAAAGAAATTCCATAGCACATTGTTTTGGATAATGTGGAGGATACCGATCCCATTGACTTAGATAAAGTCATGGATGATCTTGACATTCAAGATATTACTCACTATGATTTTAATAAGGATCCACAGACGGATGATGATGTAATATTCATATCTCTTAAGGATCAAGAAAAGAAACAAGCATTGGGGATACAAGAAAATAGGGACACAGATGTTGTTGATGAGACATGGCTAGACACTTAAATCATTGACATAACAGGACTAGAACCTGCAGAAAAAATTCAAAAGGATGAAGATGTCACTATTCAACAAGCTCAAACTGAAAAAGTAGGACACAAATCTAGATGCAGCACATGTGGGAACACAGAACAATATGCTGGTTTTGATGAAGGCCATCAATCTGCTAGAAGGAAATGAAGAATCTAGTGCCACAAATACAAGCATACCCGAAGGCAAGGGTGATGCAGAAACAAAGGATACAAATGATGAATCCAAAGATACAACTGCAGAACAAGCTACTACCGATGATCAACAAGACAAGTCTACTAATCAAAATAAAGAAGGAGAAAACAAGTAGAGGAGGAAAATAAAAAGGAAAAGAGTGAAGATGCAAAGATAGATGAACCAAAGAATAAAAATGAAGAAAAATATACTGAAACACCCAAGGTTCATGAAGAGACGTCTTCACCTAATCGACGGGTGAACCCCGAGAAAAATGCACAAGAGGTTTTATCTACAAAGCCTTCACCGAGCACCTCAGAGAAAACAAATGAACTAGTAATGGTAGTTCATACATCTGCTTCTGCATAAACCTCAAAGAAGAAGAAGAGCAAGAAAAAAAATCTAGTCACTCTAGATGAAATAATTGAGATTCTAATATGTGATCCTAGAACATTAGATCCTACTAAGTTGACAAAGTATGCTATAATTTGTGAGAGGAAAGCTATCTAGGATAAGCTAAGAAAAGCCATAAAAGAAGCAAAGGTACTTGAAGTTGCAAAAGGAATACTCCAGCAAATTGTACCTGATACAGATGTTGATCAAAAAATTCCCATGCTCAATCAATTAGTGGTTCTCACCAACACTATCACATCTCAAAACATAGATGCTGAAAAGGCTATAGAAGCTAGACTTGAGAAAAAATATGAATTCCAGTTAGCAGAGAAAATAAGCCAAGAAGTGGCACTGCAAAAGGTGAAGCAATCTGAACAGGTGAGCACAATAGACCCCATAATTTCAGAAGCAATAGCCTTAATAAAAACATTATGCACATTGGATCAAATCACAAAGGAGTATACTGATAAGATAGCACAAATTGATGTTGATCTTCAAGCTAGTGCACAAGGTCTCACAAACAGTGAAGATGCAATCAAATTGCACAATGATTAGCTCAAGCAAGCTAGGAAGTTGAGACAAGATATTCAGATTGTAGAAACAAAGTTCAGAGATGAGGTGAATGAGCTACAAGTTCAACTCTTACCAACTCTCACATTACTGCAACACCATATGACAGAGGCAAGAACACTTATTGCCACCCCAAAAATGTCTGTCCTAGACAAAATTTATGATATGCATGCCAGGATTGAACTGGAGCACATGGAACTTGAACTCCTCAAAGAGAAATGGGAGAAAATGATATAAGATATCAAGAACAGTCACTCCCAGATTCTTGACACTTTGTAAGTTGCACATTTTTGTCACACTTTTGACAACTTATAATTTGTACATTTTTTTCATGGTTATCAAAAAAGGGGGAAATGATATGTACAGTCAGTCAGTAAAAGGGGGAAATAAAACAAGGAAATGATATGTATAGTCAGTCATTAGAAAGAGGAAAGAACAAAAAGGAGAATGTATAATATAAAAGAAAGTATACATGTACATATATTTATACTATACCGATGCATACAGTTAGGGGGAGTCATATAATGACAAGGATATATACCTGGTATACATACTAAAAACTTTAGTATATACAACATTTCATTTTTTGATACTAATGTCAAAGGGGGAGATTGAAGACATTACATTTTTCCATTATTATATGAAAGGAAAAACATGATAAACACCATAAATTTATACTACACCGACAGACATGGCACATCACTACCCAATGCCAAGGTTACCGATATTGCCAAGTACAAAGCATCCCAATGCAACACTGTTCAGTGTTACCCAATGACAAAAAGGACAATTGAACCCAACAAGTAACCAACAGTACAACCTAATAAAATAGACAAGAGTGGAACCCAAAAGATGAAGGGAACCTGAGGAACAATTCAAAGAAGGAACTCCAACAGAGTTTCTATTCCCACTGACAATCAAGAACCAACAGTCAGCTACATCCCGAAAAAAGTGGATCTGACTTTCCATGTCAGATAAATCATTGAATATTTATATTTAGCTTCTTGATTTGTTTTAAATCCATTACGTAAGGGAAAAGAAGTGTAATAATTATTGTTTTTATTAGTCTAAATGATTTAAAAACATGCAAACTAAAGGATCAAGGTCAAGTTTTATACCTTGTATCTAGAGTTAATATTGTAATGCGTGATTCTAAAATAGGTCAAATAACTTGTATAAATAGATGCTCAATCAATTGTGAACATGTTTTTCGATGATGATTGTAGCCACTGAGATCATCTAAGGATCGGACAAGATAATTCATGCAACAACACAGACAAAATCAAATCAGTTTTCAAGAATAAAGAACCAAGGCTACCAACAAGTAGGAAAATGTATTAATCAATCACTATAGGTGATATTCATATACTGTAAGCTTTAATAGATCTGTAATCATAGATTATAGATTGTATATAGTCAGGTCAAACATATTGTACACATTCTAACAAGTGGGGTACACTTAAGAAATCCTTTCAAGGAAAGTGGATTTAACAATCCTATTATAAATCACTTAACCAAGTGCACACTACATCAGTGTTGCTAAATTTCTTAATAGAGTAGATCCTAACAGGTCTCCGCATTAATACTCCTAACAGGGTAGATCATCAAAAGTGATCAAATTGTAAGCCTTAACCAGCTCCCTTCCATTCTGCAAATAGTGAAGGTTTTTGGGTGCCATCCCCACCGCAGTTTTTGTTAGAATAGGTAAAACCCTATTCTCCCAAGAACACCTGCATGCAAACCTGTCACATGGAAGAAGCAAAGTACAGAAGATAGGAAAAACTATGGAGACCAAAAATCTAGAGGAGACATCATATGCACAAGAAAATAATATATTAACAATATGTTTCAAGAAGATACAATGAGATGTGAAAAACTAATTATGAAAAACAAAGAGGTGAATCCTTATAAAAGGAATCACGAAACCCTAAAGGTGAAAAACCCTAAAGAATAATAAGATTCCTAATTTTAACTTAAGCGTAGAGTATAATAGACTAATAATTAAATTAATTAATTATTAGCTATAATATGACTACTCTAACAGTTTTTACTTCCTAGCAGGAGTTTTCTGCGATATCATATCTTGTGTTATGTGTCTATTACTTTCATGAATGTTTCTATGACTGTTGCATATAATTAACTTTATGAATTAATACTACATGCATAACAAAGAACATGAGATTTGGTTGGTAATGCACTACAGTTTGATTTCTAATGAAGAAAGGTGAAAAGTGTTAAAATTTTTAGAGGTACTAATTCACCCCTCCCCTCTCAGTACTATTTCCCATTAATCCCAACACCCTACACCATACTCCTCAAGACAAAATGAACTCAAGTCTCTTGAGTTGGAATATCTTCAAGCTTAAATCCTATTTTCTGAATTGCTTTAGGAGTCATCTAAGTGACATCTTCTAGAGGATGATTCTTCCATTTTACCAAATACTCATAATAAGTGGTTATTCTAGTTTTCTTACCATCCCTTTTGTCTAGAATGCATGTGATCTTAGGAATGGATGGTGTGGGAAAGTATTTCATCACATTTTCCTATTGAGGACTTGGATCACCTGCAACACAATCACCACTAATAGGACCTTTATATGCATAAATGTCAGCAACATTTAAAATAGGAGATAAACCAATATGAGAAGGCAAGTCAATATTGTAATCATTGTAGCCACATTTATTTAGGATTTTGAAAGGACCAAGTTTCTTCATCATGATCTTATTATACTTATCCTTAGGTAGAATTTCTTTCTTAAGGTGAATCATCACCATATCTCCCATTTTAAATTGCAAATCTATTCTCTTCTTGTATGCATTCTCTTTATACTTTTCAGAAGTATGTTGTAACTTTGTCTACACCTATTCATGGATATCCTTCATCACTTTAGGAAAATCTTCTACTAAGGCACTCCTCTTCTCCATATTCCTCACATCTCTAAGTTCCAATACACTTCTAGGGTGAACACCATACACAATTTGAAAAGGAGTCAAACTAGTACTCCTATTGAAAGAATCATTGTAAGAAAATTCTTCTTGGTCTAGAATGGAATCCCAGGTAGCTTCATGGTCTTGAGTTAGACATCTCAAAAGATTTCTAAGAGGCCTATTGATGACCTCTATCTCACCATTAGGCTATGGATGATATGCAGAGGACATAGACACATTAGTTCCAAGAGTTTTCCATAATGTTCTCCAAAAGTGTCCCAAAAACTTAGGATCTCTATCAGACACAATTGATAAGGGCAATCCATAGAGTATAACTTCCCTAAATAATAACCCTGCTATGTGAGAGGTGTCATGAGTGGTTCTACATGGTGTAAAGTGTTCCATTTTTAGAAAATCCATCAACTACTACATAGACACTATCAAATCCAGTTTTGGTTTTAGGAAGGCATAGGACAAAGTCTATACTTATAGACTCCCATGGATTTGAAGGGATAGGAAATGGAGTGTAAAAATCTAAATTGGATGTGTGACCCTTTCCTTGCTAACAAACCAACCCACATACTTCCTCACATATGTCTGCAACTTGGGCCAGTGATAGAATATCCTCACAAGTTCTAGTAGTTTACCAACACCAAAGTGCCCTTCCAAACTACCACAATGCTTTTCTTTGATAATGTTATCCCTTATGGATCCTTTAGGTACAAAAAGTAAATTTCATTTGAAAAGTAATCCATCTTGCACAAGAAACTCTAAGAAATTATTGTGATACCTCTCTTTCATGCAGATACAAACTTGATAGGACTCCTTGAAGTCATCATCTTTGGCATACATGTCTTTCATGGCATGAACTCCAACACTTTCTAACTGGATATTCAGAATAGTTAAGTGCCTCCTACTGAGAGCATCAAAAAACTTATTCACAATTCCTTTCTTACACTTAATGGTGATTGCATAGGATTGTAAGAACTCCATCCATTTGGCATGCCTATGGTGAAGCTTCTCTTACCTATTCAGAAAAATAAGAGCATGATTGTCAGTAAAGACAATGAATTCCTTAGGAAATAGATAATGCCTCCATTTCCTAAGTGACTGAACCATGAAATATAGTTCAAGGTCATAAATTGAATACTTCTTCTTAGCTTCATTCAACTTCTCCCTGAAGAAGGCAGCTGATTTCCCTTCTTGGCTCAAAACCCCACCGATAGTCTTATTTCTTGCATCACATTCTACTGTGAAGACTTTGTAAAAATCTGGTAGAACAAGGAGGAGTTTCTCTGCATGCTTCTTTTTCATAAACTCAAATGATTCATTACCCTCATTAGTCCACACAAAATTACATTTCCTTCCTCCTTTAATAGTATTAATGATATGAGTGCATATTCCACTAAAGTTTCTAATAAATTTCCTATAGATACTACACAAACTATGGAAACATTTAACCTCTAAAGTAGTAGTAGGTGGTGTTAGAATAGTCCCAAAGGATAGCTAAGAGGGGGGGGGTGAATCAGTTATCTGTAACTTCAGTTCTTTTTACTTCTTTAAATTTAGAATACAACCAAGTAAATTCTTAATCAGATAACACAGTACTTAACACACAATTTGATTATGGGGAAACCAAATGGTAAAATCCCCGGTGGGGATTAGCACCCATAATAAACTATACTTATTTGTAGTAATCCTTGTTAGAAGATATTTCAACCCTGTTAGGAGTTGTACAATAAAATTCAATAAGTATAGTGACCTGGTTAAGGGTCAGACCCTGTTAAGAGTCTTTTACAAATAACCCTATTAGGGGTGGTGGACTCACTATCCAAAAGCTCACTGCTTGATGGTGAAGGATACAACCTTCTGAATAATAGATATGCACTATATCTAATGATGAATTTTAGAGTAGACCTACTATCTTGATCATTTCCAGTGTATTTCAATCTTTTACTTCTTCTTCACATAGACTCTTGATGAATGAACCAACTCTGATAATCTGCTCTGTACATCTTTCTTATCTTTTCGTGTCATTCACACTTAGTGTGTTACCTTTGACTTGTTATAAGTATCTTCCACATAGTATGAGATCATGGGACCTATAAGAAAACTCTTCATTACATTCTTGTCATCTCTACTAAGCACGCAAGCATAATTACAACCATGCAAATATAAACCAAATAGACGTGACGCTTCACTAAGTCGGCCTCACCAATTTTACTCTAACTTTGTAATCTTCTTGAAACATGTTTGGAACCTTTGGATTAATATCATTAGCTCATAACTAAACATGAATATAGACACGCATATATAGAAGATAGGCACAACTCAAGAAACATGTGATGTACGTCGGCCCTAAACCGTTACACTTCCAGAACTGTAACTACCAATAACAAAATTACATAACTTTACTGAAACATGATATCTGGGTCTACGTGTATGAAAATAACATAATAAACATGTCAAAAACATTTATCTATCCACGCAAGTCTTCATATCATCATTTGGATAAGTGCAAATAGAATTACTACTATGTATTATATGTTGTCATCAATGACAAACATACAATCAATCAACTGATCAGAATCAAATCTCCAACAATATCCCCCTTTGACATTGATGGAAACATATGATATCAAAAAAATCCTCTATTCATGGTGTCCTCTTTCTTTTACAATCTTCTAAAAATATCCTCATCAAAGATTTCTCTAAACTGTTGCAGTTCCTCTGTCTGTGTTTTTGTTCCCTCTATATACTCCCCCAGAGTATATGCTCCCCCTTAGTACATACTTCTCCTTACTATATACTCCCCCTTTGACATCAATGGAAAAGGGTGCCATAGTTCTTTAGGCACAGGTACTACTCCAGAAGTAGAGTATTCAACCATTCATCAGTCACTTAATGACTGATGTCTTTGCTGCTTCTTCTAAACAGACTTAGGAGAGGGAATTACTCCCAACTTCTCCCTAAGATACTATCCTTTGATAAGGGCTTTGTGAAAATATCTGCCAACTATTCTTTGGTGTTTAGATAGTCCAATTTAAATTCTTTGTCTGCAACCTTTTCTCTTAAGAAATGGTACTTGATCTCTATGTATTTTATCTTTGCGTGCATCACAGGATTCTTAGACATGTTGACAGTGCTAGTATTATCACAATGAATAAAAATGGGATAATCAACCTGAATGCCAAAGTATTTAACCATCTTCTTGATCCAAACCATGGTTGAACAATTTAGTGCTGCTACAACATATTCAGCTTCTGTTGTTGACTGAGAAATACAGTTTTGCTTCTTTCTTGTCCAAGAAACCAACCTATCTCCAAGGAATAATGCTCCTCCTAAAGTTCTCTTCATGTCATCAATACAACCTGCCCAATCTGCATCTGTATACACATGAAGTTTTACATTCTCTGATTTAGGATACCATAAACCATAGTCTATAGTTCCCTTTAGATATCTAAATATCCTTTTTACTGCCAT
>MU227853.1:3540538-3551054 GCA_018584345.1 Thuja plicata
AATCTATCTTTGTCACCAGTCATATGATGAGAGCATCCACTGTCAATGATCCAATCAGTTCTGATGTCTGCTTTGGAAATTAGGGCTAGCTCTTGTTCTTCCTTTTCATCTGCAATGTCCATTTCCTTAAGCATCCTTTCCATATCTCTAAGGGTGACGAATCCAATTTCATCTTCTCCTGAATCTTCATCGGTTACACCTTCTTCAGCATGATAACATTCTTTCTTATATTTAGGTTTGTAATCAGATCTAAACTTCTTGACTCTTTTGGGACATTTAGATACAAAGTGACCTATCTTATTACATGAAAAACATTTGAATGGAAGTTGTCCTTCATATTCTCCTTTTCCTTTCTTTTCTCTTCTAGCAATCATAGCAATGATTTCTTCAAGTTCTTCATCAACTTCTTCTTTCTCACTATGACTAGGAATGTGTAAGGATTTATTACCATGGACTAAGGCTTTGAAACTTGTTTCACTTTTAGGTTCAGCCTTGAATCTTGATATCTCAAATGCATAGATTTTGCTGATTAGAGTCTCTCTCTTGAAGTTTTGTGAGAATTGCATAGTTTCCTCTAGAATATTGATCTTGTTTTCATAGTCTGATATCAAAGTAGTTAGCAACTTGTCCATTATATCTTCTTCTGATATTTCACTACCATTGTTCCTGATTCCAAACACTTCTTCATTTATCCTTTGATTGTAAGCTCTAATTTTCTCTTCAAGTAACATCTCAAGACTGCTGTATTTCTTCTTCCATGTCTTCCTGTGTGCATTCTTTGCTTGAACATCTCCTTCAAACATGTCTTCTAAATACTTCCATATGGTATATGCTCTGTCAATTTTCTTGATTTCAGAAAATTCACTGTCAGATAAGGCACTGATTAGGGCTTCTTTGGCAATTGCATTATGTGTGAATATATCCTTTTGTCTGTTAGTAGCATCATCCTTTGCAAGGTCTTTCAGAGATGGAATTATGACCTCTTGTGTGGAAATTTCAAAGATCTCAAAGCCAATACACTATAAGTGTGTTATCATTTTCTTTTTCCAATCCAAATAATTTTCCCCATCGAACTTAGGGCTTCCTTTTCTGAAGTAAGACATCTAATCTACCTTAAGCTGTTAGGCTTCTTCTCCAAGGCACTTGGCTCTGATACCAATTGTTAGAATAGTCCCAAAGGATAACTAAGAGGGGGGGGGGTGAATCAATTATTCGTAACTTTAGTTCTTTTTACTTCTTTAACTTTAGAATACAACCAAGTAAATGCTTAATCAGATAACACAGTACTTAACACACAATTTGATTACAGGGAAACCAAATGGTAAAAACCCCGGTGGCAATTAGCACCCACAATAAACTATACTTGTTTGTAGTAATCCTTGTTAGAAGATATTTCAACCCTGTTAAGAGTTGTACAATACAATGCAACAAGTATAGTGACCTAGTTAAGTGTTGAACCCTGTTAGGATTCTTTTACAAATAACCCTATTAGGGGTGGTGGACTCACTGTCCAAAAGCTCATTGCTTGATGGTGAGCGCTACAACCTTCTGAATAATAGATATGCACTAGATCTAATGATGAACTATAGAGTAGACTTGCTGTCTTGATCAGTTCCAGTGTATTGCAATCTTTTACTTATTCTTCACATAAACTCTTGATGAATGAACCAAATCTGATAATCTGCTCTGTACATCTTTCTTATCTTTTCGTCTCATTCACACTTAGCATGTTACCTTTGACTTGTTATAAGTATCTTCCACATAGTATGAGATCATGGGACCTATAAGACAACTCTTCATTACATTCTTGTTGGCTCTACTAAGCACACAAGCATAATTACAACCATGCAAGTATAAACCAAATAGACGCAACACTTCACTAAGTTGGCCTCACCAATTTTACTCTAACTTTGTAATCTTCTTGAAACATGTTTGGTGCCTTTGGATTAATATCATCAGTTCCTAACTAAACATGAATATACACATGCATATACAGAAGATAGGCACAACTCAAGAAACAGGTGATATACGTCGGCCCTAAAATGTTACACTTCTAGAACTGTAACTGCCAATAAAAGAATTACATAACTTTACTAAAACATGATATCTAGGTCTGCGTGTATGAACATAACATAATAAACATGTCAAAAACATGTATCTATCCATGAAATTATTCATATCATCATTTGGATAAGTGCATAAAAAATTACTACTGTGTATTATATGTTGTCATCAATGATAAACATACAATCAATCAACTGCTCAGAATCAAATCTCCAACAGGTGGTGGCCAATTTAGGATGGCTTCAACCTTAGGAAGATCCATCTTGAGACTATTCTTGGATATCACAAATCCTAAGAACACAAGTTCTTGTAGGAACACACACTTCTCCAAATTGACCTTTAATTGTTCCTCATGAAGTTTCTTCAATACCATATCCAAATTCTTGAGATGTTCATCATTATCCCTGCTAAAAATGAGAATATCATCAAGATATACCACAAAAACATTATTTAGAAAAGGCTTGAATAATTCATTCATAATCCTTAGAAATGTAATTGGTGCATTGGATAGACCAAAATGCATTACAAGCCAATCATAAATACCCTCTGTGGTCTTTAATGTTGTCTTGCACTCATCTCCACCTCTTATCCATATATGATGGTAACCACTTTTGAAATCAACCTTGGAATAGTAGCTTGCACCCCCTAAACAATCCATTAGATCCTTTATTCTAGGCATAGGAAACCTATATGTGATGGTTATCCTATTGATTGTCCTATAATATGTACATAGTCTCCATGTACCCTCCTTCTTAGGTGCTAGGGCTTCAGAACTGCACATGGACTCACACCCTTCCTAATGAACCCCTTTGATAATAAATATTTAATTTATATTTCTATTTCCTTATTCTATTCACGGGTCATTTTTTAGGTGTCTTTATTTGGGAGTGTGGCCCCTAGTACAAGGTCTATGCAATGAATCACTTCTCTCTGTGGTGGTAATGTTTTTCTATGTAATTTCTACAATCAGACCACTTTACTAATCCAACAGTGCCTTAAATTCTTTAGGAACTACATCTCTTCATGTTTCTTTGACTATGAGCTTCTCTAAGGGTGTCTTTTGAGGTCTTACAAAAAGTGCAAAACATGGTGTGTCCTATTGGTGTTTAAAACTGTTACACTTTGAGAAGCAACCAATATATCTTAGGAATGATACTAGGAGTGGTTAGCTCCAAGTGTGAAAGCTCTGTAAGATAACTGAACCAACTATAGGGACAAGACTTCCCTTTACACTTCTAGCTTTGCAAAACCAAGGTGGGTACACCTAATCCAGACAAAACTCAACTCTTTACAACACCTTCTACTTCTAGATTCAAAAAACAGATGATGATAAGAAAGTACTAAATGTCAACCAAGCATTCAGTGACTCTCCATTACCATGGTGGAATAAAAATAAATAACTACAAATGTAAAAAATTCTGAAATGAGTTTGATTATATTTAGGAATAGAATATAGCCAAACCTATCAGACATATATCTCCATAGAATATACTAGTTCTGGATCGATGCCTTATCCATTGGGTAAAATCCTAAATACAATATTGAAACTAAAAAACACTTTTCATATAGACTCAAAGAAATAAACATAAAACCTCTCAAACTAAACACTACAAGATCCTTAAGTAGATAATCAAATAGAATCAATGTAATATCCAAAGAATTTTAATTTGATTTAAAATCAAAGTGATAGAAGAGTAAAAAGATTGGGTTGCACTGTCTCCACTAAGGTATTAACTTGTCTTAGTTCACCTAGGATCCTATTTTCCTTATAGAATCCCCAAATCCTTGAGTCTTCTCACGCAAGCCTATTCCAACTCTACACTAAGAGTTAGTTTCTTTGTGCCAATCTTGAAAGTCCTCCACCATTGAAAGTACTCTTTAACCCCTATACTTCCTTGGGTGATACCAAACTCAATTCTTCCCAAACATCCATAAAAGTGCTACAAAGGACATATCCACATTCAATTAATCCTTTTTATATCTTTTTAATCCCATTTTAATGGGTCTTATACACCAAAGTGGTCAAGTTCCAACTTCTCAATGTTTTGGAGCCTATTAGGCCTAGTAGCCCTATTAACCCTATCCAAAGGGTTTTTCTAGTTTCTTGACAAAAAATTCCACACAACCCTAAATAATAACTTAGGACTTGGATACCCTTTTCCAAGACCTTAAATATTTTCAAGGTTTTAGCTCCTCAACCCATCCATACACTATTGTCCTAAAATGTAGGTCTTTTAGGCCTATTTTCAAGCATTGACAGTGTCAAACTAGTTTCTTACTAAAAATCTATCAAGATGGATTAGATAGGATCTAGGATCATATGAAGGGATCAATTAAACCCAAAGGTTCCTTGAAACACACTTTTTTTTTCATTCCCTCACACTCTCCCTTGCAATGGCACTTGATTCTTACCCTGTTATACCCCTAACCAGACATACATTGTTCTCCTAGGGCATAGCTCTAAAAATAGTAGCTTGAATCTTCAGGTTCTCTACTTGAATATATACACTATAAATAGGCTCCCCTAAAACATTCATCTACCCTTAGGATATTCCCATGGTTAGTTTTCATGGGGGAGCCATGGAAACACAAATCACTCAGAATTGAACCAACAGACTCCTTAAATCCTAATCAATTTATTACTATTACTAAACTAAGTCTACCAAACTTTCACATTCAAATAAAAAGTCTTGTATTAACCTACTCAATACAAATCTATCATTACTTTGATCAATTCAATCCATTCACATGCTCATTAAATCAAATTTCTCAGATATTGCTAACTACACAGAATTGCGGAGCTTCTTGCTATTCCAAAACTTGCTTACAGTCACTTCTACCTCGGGAAATGAGTCACATACATGCTTAAGATGATTCTTCCATGTTTAATGCTTTGTCCATTAATTTTCCACTCCTACAATGAGGGGAATCCAAAGTTGTCGAGTTGCATGCGGCATTTGCAAAAAGTTGCAAATAGCAACTTTTAGCAACTTTGCATTTATGCTTCCATCCTATATTTTAGGGCCTCTAACCCATTTGGTTCGATAAACCAACCTCATAAAATCCTAGAAAAGAATATTTCCTACTATGCTAGGGTCTAGGACACATTTAGACCATATTTTCCATTGAGACCAAAACTAAGCAAAAAGTAACCTAACTATACTAGGTTGGATTAGATACTAACTATCTATCCACCTAGTAACAACCTTTGCATGACCTCCTAAGGTCCAAATAAACACACATACTAACTTGTCCAATGTTAGTTACAAGAAAAAATATCTAGGGCTTAGAGGATAGCCTAGGTGCACCTACACCACAAAGACTTATGGAATACACATATGCATAAGGATAACTCATACAGTAAGCCATAAAACTTACAACTCAATAGATAACACAAAGGAGAAACTTAAAATATGAGAATATCTATTTTAACTATAGTAAAATCTTGTTTCTGAATCAGTATGACAAGGAAATACAAAATAAGATAATATGTAAAGGATCACATAACTTTCAATTTTATCTTAATATAGTCTGAAACAACATCTTCTATATCCTAGACTAGAAACAAGTATAAGCCTAATACTTTCTACTCTCCCAATTTTCCAGCCCTTACTAATAGGTCTTGAAAATTCCTTTATAGGATCAAGAATGCAACAAGATTTGGACCATTTAGGGTTAGGGTTTACAACCAATCAATGCAAGCATTAAATTTTGTGATCAAGTTGAAACCCTATCTTTCTCTTCAATCTATGCAAATCTGATCTGAAATTGATTTACCTAGTCCATGGATGTGAGAAAAATACCCTGAGGTACAAGAAATTCCAAGACATAATGCAGACAGTAGCTGAACATAAATGCAGAAGAGACCAGGTGCCTCTACATGCATTTATCCATCTAATTAGAAACCCTATCTGCCAATTTCGGTCATAAATGTATTTCACCATATCATAGTCCAACCCCTACATCGTCCAATTGTTGTACAAAGTCAACCCATGAGACCAAATCACAGTATTAATGGATCTAAGATAAAATATCTATCGATCGCTATGAAAATCCACTGAGAAAACATTTAAATATTTGAATTTTGGTTATAATGGTTACAGGTGGTGCAAAAAATGACTCGAATGGCTGAGATTAAATCTTTCTTCAACTTTAAAACACATCCATGGATTTTTTAAGTTACCCAGGCTCAGGATCTAATTCTACTAGGTGTCACATAGGCATGATGCATTGCTAAACATCTTCCCTGCATCTTTTCCTTAAGGTTTTTCACCTACAGTGAGATCAAAACTAACTTATCCGACGTTTACTTTATCTTCAGCTTTGTAACTGTAGGTCCCACTAACTTGGATAAGACATGTGGCCGCCAAGTGCAATGCCTTAAAGGTTAGATCTTGTGCATCTTCTTCATAAGGCTTTACACCCGTCACATGATCTATTTGTACTTACTTTATCATTAACTCATCCTTTGGTTAAGCTCCATGATCATAGGAGGAGAGGTGGAAAATAGGCGCAATCCCTTAAACATTAGATCTCAAGCACTTTTATTTTAAGGCTTGACACTGACCGTTAGATTTTATTTAACTTAAATATAGCTTACCTGACCACCACTTTACTGACCGTAGGATCCACCTCCTGAATAAGACACATTTCATATAGGCGTATTTCGTTGATCAATAATATCAACGCATCTCTAGCTTGAGGAATTGCGCTAGCTGTTAGATCATCTCAAACCTGATAGATCATTAAATCCTCTTTAGCACTCACCTGGTTCCACAAATCAGCATGCATTGCCTCATCCCAATGCCTCAATGGCTATCTATCGATCATCTTTTCTTTAAGGAAAAGTGTCAGCCACAGGATCAAATCTAACATGTATGAAATTTACCCTTATTACCCAGTTGTTGATCCGAACCCACTTGGGATAAGTGGTGCAAGGGAACAATGCCTTGAAGGTTAATTACCTTCATCTTTGTCTTTGAGGTAATGCGTTGATTGTTAGATCTAACTCACAGTTGAACTTGACTCATAACATGCCTTTAACCCTGAGTAATTTATTTCTTCATGTCTCTAAGTTGCTTAATAAAATCTTAACCCTTGAGTTTATCTGGAGATTACATGCATGCCACAAGATCAAAACTGCATCCACGGGCCTCACTATATCATTGAATAAAAATGCTCACTTTCATTTTATCTAGCGATTAAATACCAACCGCACATCTAAATCCTGATCAATGGCTTGGGCATAATCTCTAAATCTGAAAAATCATATTCCTTATCATTCTGAGATTAAGAGATAGAGGGCCTACCAAGTATACTTGGAAATCAGGCGTGATCCCTTGAAGATTATCTATCATACATCTTATCATTTAGGGAAAGCACTGTGTTGATGATTAAAACTATTATGCTATCTAAAGCTACCAATATGCCTTGAGACTGATGTTAGGAGTGGTTAGCTCCAAGTATGCAAGATCTGAAAGACAACTAGACCAACTATATGAACAAGACTTCCCTCTGCACTTCTGGCTCTACAAAACCAAGGTGGGTACACCTATCCAGACTAAACTCAATTCTTTAAAACACCTTTAACCTCTAGATTTGAAAAGTAGATAGATGGTAAGTACTAAATGCCAACCTAGAATTCATTGACTCTCCACTACCATGGGAGGGATAAGAAAAACAACTACAAATGTAAAGAACTTTTGGTAATGAGTTTGATTTAATTTTAGGGATAGAATATAGAAAAACAATTTGGATATGTCTCTCAATGGAAATGAAAATTCTAAATCAGTGCCTTATCCATTGGGCTAAATCCTAAATACAATACTGAAGCTGAAACACCTTATTGGCAAAGATTCATATCCATAAAGATAAGTAACTTTCAGATTACTCACTACAAGATCCTTAAATAGATATCCAAACAAAATTAATGTAATATCCAAAGGATTTTAGTTTGACCTAAGATAAAATACCTATGGAATACACATATGCATAAGAAAGACTTATACAGTAAGTTAGAAAACTTACAACTCAATAGATAACACAAAGGAGAGACTCAAATCTAAAACAACTTATATTAAGCATAATGAAACTAGTTCCTAAATTAGTATGACAAGGAAATATGAAATATGACAATATGCAAAAGATCTAACAACCTTCAATTCTACCTTGACACAATCTGAAATTACATTTTCTATATCCTAGAATGGAAATAAAATATAAGCCTAATGCTTTTCAATATTTTTCCCAATTATCCAGCCTCTTTTTATGGTCTTGAAAATTATTTTTACAATAATAGGAATGCAACAAGCATCAAACCATTTTAGGGTAAGGGTTAAAACCATCAATGCAAATAATCAATTGTTTAAACAAGCTGAAACCCTAAATTCTTCTCTTTCCCCTATGCAAATCAGATATGAAAACAACAGTCATGCTCCTTGGTCATGAAAATAGTACTTTGAGGTCGAAGGCATTCAAAGGTATGACACCAAGGAACACTCTCATAAAGAAGAAAAGACCGAGTGGTGCCAAGGTGTATCAATCTGATCAGAAACCCCACTACATCACTTCACACATAAAGCTTAGCTCTATCAGATCTCCATCCAAACAAGGCTCTAGAGGTGTGGACATATGACCCAAACGATCAATTCAAAGCATTAATGACACTCTAAGACAAAACATATGTCATCTGGCATGAAATCCCTATGATAAAGATTTAAAAATTTGAATTTTTGTTTAAAATGACCATAGGTGGCACCAAAAAAGACATTAAAGGTCAAGATTTCAACTTTATCATCTTTTAAAACACAATCGTTGATGAGCTTTAGTCATTTGGGAAATAAGTAAAAAGATTATTTAATCCTAGTCAACTCCTATTTAACCTCCACATGGAACCTCTCCATTGGACCTCAGAAACACCTATCCCTTAGCCCCCACGCATAAGCCCCACACTTCCTACCACCAACCCGGACACATGTCTCAATTTTCACCATCACATGATGCATATCTTCCTTGCATCTTTCGTTCATGCGATGGAAAACACCATCATATTGTGATCTCCCTTTTATCACTCCTTTTCTATTTGGCACCATGCGTCACCCTCTCATTTGATCCACCTAACCAATTGATCATTTACCTCGCTGCCTGTACCATGTGGAACCTCCTAATTTTCTATACTTTTTCCACCTCATCAACCTACTTGGTGCTACCACCTGTCAATCTGCCACATGCTAGCACCCATGCCATTGCATGATCCGACTATACCTACCATGACTAGTATCGCACCATAGTGTTTTGTCGACACATATCATTTCTTCAACCACATCACCTGAGCATTCTCTAACATTGGCCAACCAAAACATCCTTTTCTTCTGCTAGTTGGCCGCCTACATCACCATCTATCTGTTGAACCATCTGCCAAGATGGACATTCCTTTTAGGAACTTAACTATTTAGTGATGAGATATAAAAATATCAAAGCCTTCCTTCACACCATCAATGTGGGATATATGACTTAGAGCATTTAAAAAAAAATGAAACAATGAAGCACCACAAATTCTCTAACCATTCTGACTCCACAGAGGCAAGCAAAAGGAAATACAACATTGCTTCAAAATCCTAATACAACCTGATCATGCAAAACAAGAACCCAAAGCCTTCTAAAACTACAAGAAAACCGCCATAGGAGCTCTACAAAAAGATTTGAAAAATGAATTTTTTGGGAAAACAACCTAACAGTGGCTCCAACTAGTGATGTATGCCTCTTGTAGGCATAGTAAGGTTCTATTGCCATGCCCCAAAATCTGGGCATTAAAACCTTAACTTATTGAAACTTAAAACTTTCATTTAAACATGTAATATCAGCTAGAGAAAATGAAATCCCTTCTAAAACCTTTGCAAATTAAATTAATTGAAGTATCAAAATAGAATAACAATAATAATTAGAGTAATAGTTCTTGAGGTTCCTTTTTCCACTAAATAAGTAAAACAATTATAAACTCATCTTGATAACATTTAAAGTTTCCACATACTAATCTTATTAATAGAAATGAAATACACCACTTTATAATTTTCTTCAAACAAGAAGGTTACAATTTCCAAAACCCTTTCAAGATTTACAAGGCAGAAAATTGAACAGAAAAAAAACTTTGAGGTAGAGATTTCATCCAAGACACTAAGACTTCAGCAAAACTTTCCGAAGCTTCCTTTGAACCAGCAAGAACATCAAGGTTGACCATGGAGGCTCACCTCCCAACCTAGGCCTTTGCAAGGCCACCCCCGAGCTAGGGGATCCAGAAATGAACGGGAGACATACATACAAACAAGCATCCACAATATCGAAACCAACAATAATTCATCAAGAAATTCCCTCCCAAGGTTTAACAAAAATAAGGTCTCCAAGAAACCTTCTCCAAAAGTGGGGTGATAGTGTACTAGCCCAGGAGGAGAAAGCC
>MU227853.1:3558291-3581674 GCA_018584345.1 Thuja plicata
AGTGCACATGTGTCAAGTGACACAACAAATTTCACATGAGCATGACTTATTACACATTTACTTAATTAAATAAATTACAATCATACACCACACTTTTACGAATAAAAAGACAATACAACGAGGTCCAGTCTCTTTATATAGACAGGGCCTTAGCATCACGGTTTTCACATAGGTCCATTCCTGAATCCCCAATTAGTACCATGGTCAACATTTCCTGCACACTCATTGCACACATCAGTAGGTCCAATAAATCGACATTTAAACATATACAATAATGAAATTTTGAACACACATTTACTCACATTTACATCGATGATTTATTGAATTTTAAACAATATCTGCATCTAATATATAAGCATGAACATAACTCTTAATAAATCCGCATTGCTGATATTATCTAACATCCACTTATTAATCCAATATAGTAAACCATCAAAACCAAGTCCTAAACAGAAATCTTCATCACTCACACAAAGTATCTAATAGATTCCCCGATCACATAATCAGGTGTTGTATACAAGCAAAGGATTCCACGAATCCATAAAGTTTTACATGTATCCCAAAAGTCCAATTATAACAAATCAGTTTCGACAAGAGAACATACAAGTGAAAGATAGTGCTAATCTTTGTCATGCTGGGGTAGGCCTCACATCTATATCTCTTAGATAAAGAATACCACCTACTAGAAAGAAATCTAACTAACAACAAAAAAATAGAAATAATATATACAAACACTCTTATTCATGGATTCTTGTCTTTTCAAGAAAAGTAAAACTTCAGAAAGTGCCCATGAACCGACAACTCTAGAATATTTCCAGTTAAGTCCTTTAACATATATGAATTAGAACCCCATCTATCATTAATTATGTATGGGCCTAACCAAATAGGATCAAATTTGGCATATTTTCCTTTGTCCATTCCAAATTAAAACCAGATCACCAAGTTCAAACTTTCTAGCAGTAGTTCTCTTGTCAAATAAATTCTTGCATTGTAGTTATAGTTTAACTTTCCTGTCATGTGCTTCCCTTCTTGACTCATCAAGTTGTATCAATTCCTCCAACCTAATCCTCATATCATCTTCTATGTCATCATCATATTCTTGGATGAATTTATACATTTGCAATAAGTTATTTTTTGGTAGCCTGACATGAATACCATAAATTAAGTCAAAAGGTACACATCCAATAGCTTTTTTCATGGTTACTCTATCTACCCATAGAGAAAGCTATAATTTGGAATCCCAGGCCTTCTTTTTTGCATTCAACACTCTCTTGATAATTTTTATCAGGCTCTTGTTACTGGATTCAGCCTGACCATTGCCTTGGGGGTAATAAGGGGAAGAATAAGAACTTTGAATCCCATATTGCTGACAAAAATAAGTGAAATCCTCTGATCTAAAGCACATAGCATTGTCCACCACGATGGTTTCTGGACAACCAAATCTAGTCAACATATTTTGCATTATAAAATCAATCACAACCTTACTTGTGGCTCTTCTAGTGGGAATGGCCTCCACCCACTTGGTCAAATAGTTAGTTGCCACTAGGATCCATGAATGACCTCCACTAGACTTATTAGGGATCTCACCAATGAAATCCATTCCCCATTTATGAAAAGGTACCTCAACTATAACAGGCTTCAAAGGAAGATTCCAGCTAAATTTTAACTTGCCTAAAAATCTCTGACAAGCATCACATTTTCTAACATAAAAGTGGGCATCATTGAAGATTGTTGGCCACCAAAAACTAGATCTGATAATCTTATGGGTAGTAGTCTTAGCCATGTAATGGCCACCACATGCACCATCATGCATTTTTTTTAAGAGATCCTCAGATCTGTCATGATCTACACATTTAAGCAATACTCCTTCATTACTGCTCCACCATAATTATCCTTTAATTATTGCATATTTTAGAGCATGCAACTTGACTATTCTATTTTTATTATCATTCATGTCAGGGGGAAGAACCATCTTCTACAAGTATTGAATGATGTCCTTGTACCAATCAGAATAATCCATATCACAAATATAACATCTCTGCTCCTCTTCTAGCATATCATTGTGATTTTCATCTAAATTTCTTTGAGCCATGAGTTTAGCAAGTCTTAGACCCCTCACCAACTTGGTGATATGGATGTAAATATTGAACTCTTGGATCTTGTTGATCCATCTACATATCCTCCCTGAAACTTCTTGTTGAACTAAAATATATTTTACAACAACACTTGGCACGTAAGCAATTATGGTTGCTCCTACCAAATAGAATCTAAATGCATTAACAACCTGGACCAAAGCATAGGCTTGTTTCTCCATAATATTATACTTCATCTTTGATGCTTGCAAAGACTTGCTGAAAATAGAAATAGGTTTTTCATATCCTTCTAAATTCTTCTACAACAATAGTATTATAATAAGCAAAGGAGAAAATTTGAAGTAGCTTGGTATAATAAGGGGTTCTCAAAATAGGGGAATCTTTAATATCCTACTCAATATTTTAGAAATCCCTACATGCTTCTTGATTCCATTCCACTTTAGGTCCTTTCTTCATCGTCTTTGAGATTGGCAAACAAATCTCTGCAAAGTTTGTAACAAACCTCCTCAAAAAGTTCACTTGCCCAACTAAAGACTGAATGCCCTTGACATTCTTGGGCTAAGGGAATTTATCAATTGCACTTACCCTTTAAGGGTCAATTCTAACTCCATCTTTAGAGACAATGTGTCCTAAAATCTTTCCCTTTGTTACCCAAAAATACACTTCTTTGGGTTAAAGTAAACCCCATACTCTAGTGCTCTTACAAAGATCTTTTTAAGATGATTACAATGTTGATCTTCCTTTTCTGAGTAAGCAGTAAGATCATCCTGATAAGTTTCCAAAAACTTATTTATAAAATCTAAAAATGCCACATCCATGGCTCTTTGGAAAGCATCTCCAGTATTTTTCAAACCAAAGGGCATTCTGACATACACATAAGTTCCCTAGGGTGTGGTGAATGCAGTCTTAAACTGTTCAGATTCCTTGAACTTGACCTTATGATATCCTAAAAATCCATCCAACATGGACGTCATATCAAACCCTATGACTCTTTGCAACATTGCTTCCATGTTGGGAAATCCATAATTTTCCTCCAAAGAATTAACATTTAGATTTCTAAAGTCTACACATAGTCTGATATCTCCATTTTTATTTCTTACTGGTACCAAATTGGATACCCAAGTTGAATGCCTTATAGGCTTTATAATTCTAGCATCCCTCATCTTTTTTAACTCATCTTGCATCTTGGGTCCTAGAGTGGGATTAACAGGTCTCAACTTCTTTCTAAAAGGCTTAGTGCCTTCTGTTAATGGAATCTCATGCTGAAAAATATCTTCTCTATATGCTTTCAAATCATCATAAGACCATGCAAAAACATGTCTATATTTTCTAAGAAGATCTACCAATGAATTTCTAAGCTTGGGGTACAACTTCTTACCAATATATACCCTTTTAGGATCTTGATCTATCCCCAAGTTTATCTCCTCCAAGTCTTTAGGTTTTCTCACTGTACTTGGAAACAAAGGCTTGTCTTTGTTATCAAAGGCCCTCTCAAGTAAAAAAAAACCTATGGGTACCTTATTGGACTTTAGTTGAAGAACCTCCTTTCCAATAATTTTATCTTTTCCATCTAAGGTCTCCACAAAACTAGTAAATTCCATATCTTTATCACCCAAGTTTGATTCACAAGATAGGAATCTCAAAATATCCATGTCATCATCAAAGACTTGCCAAATTTCAAAATTGTTTGGAATGGATGGTCTAGATTGAATCTCTATACTCGAAATTCTGGAAAAATTAATGTCTTCAGGCCTCAAGGAAATATTAGCTAACAAATCTTCCATGTTGCTATGAATTTTGTCCATCCATTCAATGCCAAATGCATCAAAGTTTTCAATTTCATCCCAAACAACATTCCTATACTAATAGCCTCTGATTATTTGAAGCATACCTAGATCTTATCTGAGAGACAACCAAATTAGAGTCCCCAATGACCTTAATACATCTAATCTTGTGTATTGCAACTAATCTTAGCCCTATTAGCAAAGCCTCATATTCTACAATATTATTAATGCAAGTAAATAGCAGAGAAAATGATAATTTGTAGGTCTTACCACTAGGAGCTATTAGTATCACTCCTGTGATGACATTAATTTTTCATTAGTATTCCAACAAAATTTTTGGTAAGCCTACACTAAAAGACAGGAAAGGGAAAAGCGAAGATCAGATTGGCAGATCACCAAAAAGGACTAAGTACAGAGAGAACTGATGACACAAGGTAGTGTGTAAACCAAAAATTGCAATACAGAGAGTTAGAGTGGAACCCAAAAAAGGAACCCAAATGCAAGTTACAGTGCAGACCAAAAAAATAGATTCAGTGCAACTGACAGTAAAAACTGAAGGACAATCAAGCATGACTGATAGACAAAACCGAAAGTCAGTTGCAACCAGCAAAAAGTGGATCTGACTTCCACGTCAGATAAAGCAAGGGTATTCTATTTTTAGGATATTTAATTGTTTTAAATCCATTTTTTTAGGGAAAAGAAACATTAATGTAAGTGTTTTAATCAGTCTAACTGATTTAAAGCACATAAACTAGGAGATCTAGGTGCAAGTTGTGAACCTAATCTTAGAGTTAACATTATTTTTATCACAACTCAATGAAATCAATCCATCTTATAAATAGATGATGTAATCATTCCTTATATTGTGTTTGAAAGAGAGAGGAGAATAGAACAAGCACATATATGGATTGAATTGAGAGTTTCAAGAACTAGAGAAGAAAAAGAAGAATTTGGTTAGCAGAACCAAGAACAGAGGAAACCAATAATCAAATGTATTATTCAATCACAGCTAGGTGATATTATTTTTATGTGAACTACATAGGATCTGTATCAACAATAGGAGATTGCATTTACCAAATCAATTTGTAATTTTCTGTCATTCTAACAAGTGAAGCAAAGTATAAAAATTCCTTTCAAGAAAGGTGGATTTAACAATCTAATATCAAATCTCTTAACTGAGTGCACACTTAACAGTGTTGCTAAAATCTCTTAATAGAGTAGTGTTTAATAGGTCTCCACTGATACTCCTAACAAGTTAGATCATTAGAAGTGATCAAAATTGTAAGCCTTAACATGCCCCTTCCAATCTGCAGATAGTGAAGTTTTGTGGGTGCCATCCCCATGACATTTTTTACTTCCTAACAGGAGTTTTCTTTGATATCATATCTTGTGTTATGTTTCAATTATGTTCATGAATTCTTCTATGAATGATTCATATGTTTATTAATGTTATGAAGTGATATAACTCACACAAAGATAGTATAGATCAGATTGAATGGACATGCAATTGATTACTAAGGTTAATTGATTAAAGGATAATAAAAAGTTTTAGAGGTACTAATTCACCCCTCCCCTCTTAGTACTACTTCCCATTAAACCCAACATCCTACACCAGCTCCTTCCTTTGAGTTTGCACCATAAAAGCACATTTTCCATAAATTAGTTTCATTTGCAAGATTGTCCTTCACCTCTGATAGCAACATATGTTGGACATTTCTGTCAACTTTACTATCTTGAACTAGAAAAGATCCAATGTCAGTATCCAAGAAACAATTCATTGCTTCATTGTCACTCACCTCAATCATGTGGGGAGTCCTGACTTCTCTAGATACCTTGACATTTTTACCAGCTATGTCAAATGTTGCAAAGGACAAATCACACTGGATACTCCCTCCCATTGAGGCACTCCATTTCCTAGATAGAAACATTCCATATTGAGGTGGGATGTCAACTACTAGAACACTCATTGACAATATCTTTTCTGGAAATATAGAAAGTGTATAGGGAAAAGCCCTAATAGTACCTATGACAGGAACTTATCTTGAATCCATTTCTTGAAATCTCCCATGAGAAGTATCTTCCTGCAATCCCATTGATTTAATTATTTTTTTAGGCATCCTGTATTACAATCTCATGAATCAATCATGTAATTCTTAAGCATCTTTCCATTAATAGTCAATGTTAAGAAAAAGGGATCGACAGCTCCCACAGGAGGAGTGACATTATTTGTATTCAAGAAGACTTGAGGGATCTTAGAAACAATCTCATCTGATTCCTTTCCCTTTGTATTAGATTTATCCTTACTATTCTTCTTCTTCTCATTCATTTATGATTTCAAGCCTCTTGTGGTAGAGATACTATTCATCCATGTTATGTCTCCTTGTGTTTAGGAATCCTCATCATTTCTAAAAGTGGAACCCTAACTCTGTTCTATGAAATCAATTATCCTCTAACACCAGAAATGATGCAGAGAGTTTAGGGTTCTAGTCTTTCTTTCCTCCAAAATGCTTATCTCTTCTACTAAACATACAATGGTTACTCTTCCATGTGTACTTATTCAATATGGATCTCCTAGATCCTCTCTATCAACTTGCATCCTAGGTATAGTTGATTTGTTGAAGACACAAAATACATCTAGGATCAACTAGTCCAACTAGTACTCCATTTTCCTATGTTTTTCACTAGATCTTTCCCCTAGAATCCCAAACCCTTTCTTAGGATCTTCCCCATACATCTCATATAATCTTACCTATGTCCTTGGCCCATTAAAATTCCGTTACAACCTTTCCCCACACCTCTAGATACTTCAACAATTCAATTGTTGACAAATGCACTAGGAGGCCTAATTGGCATATTTCTTAGTAGGTAAAATTTCACTATTTTGGGTCTAAATCTCCCAATTATTCCAAAAAACCTCACATAAGACCTAGAAAATCTTCAAGCTATCCACCAAACCTACTATAATCCGAAATCCTAGCTTCTCAATGCACCCACAACCCTAGTTCTCACAAGGCCCTATTTTTCAGCCTATCTTTTCTGCCTCTAAACCAGTCAGGACAAAATGCCAACAAATTAGTCTTCAAAATTCTTGTCATCATTTATCACCTTTTGATACTTCATGCGAACACTTTAGGTCTTCTACACATGCCACTAAGTTCACCATCCAAGATCATGGGTTCTCTGTGCAATTCAATCTTTACCCTGTCCAGGATCACCTTCTCCTAGCAGTCAGCCATAGAGCTTCATTCAAGGTCTAGGAATCCCATTGAAAAAAAAGAAGGAAAACAAAAACATTATATACAAACCCTAACCTTTAATCCCCCATGGTTTCAACCAATTTCACTAGTGGATGTTTAGGTTAGAGCCATATTCACCTTTGCAACTCTGCAAATAGAACTTGCAAACCAGTTGCTTAAAACCTACTCTAACTTTACACTATGTTAACTTGAAATTAAAATACTATGTGCATAAGAAATATAATTCAAAACACTACATCCCCATGGGGTCTGATCACTCAATAAAATCTGTACATAGCCGTATAGAAAGCAATAAATACTAAAGATTACAAAGAAACACAGTCTGACATCCATATAGAGGGTACACAAAAGTGTTATGCAATCCAAAACTCTATTAACCTTCTAACAATAATCAATCCATGCTCAAATACCCAAGCATGGGTAGTTACAACCTCTCCAACCTCCATTAGCAACTTCTTGCAAAAATTTGCTCGAGCAACTTTGAAAATTTGCTAGCAACTTTTTAGCATCTTTTTCTATTTGACTATTTTAGTCAACTCAATGCATGTTTTTGACTTCCATGATCCTAGTTAGGTTACTTAGGGTCCTAGAAGACACTCTAACCCAAGTTACACAAAATATCAATTGTTACCTTTCTAGGCCAAAATGACCACAATATCACCTAGTGAGCACTTTTGGCTCTTACAGACATGGAGATGATCAACTTTGGATCCAACCTAGTGGATCTTATTACAACCCACACAAAACACTTAACACAACCCTAAAATAAACAAACCACACCAAAATGGGAGGTTCTCTGCACCATACTCCCCTGAGACAAATAACTCAAGTCCCTTGAGTTAGGATGTCTTCAATGGTGATCCCATGCTTTAGAATGTCTGCCTCAGTCATCCAAGTGGCCTCATCTTCAAGTAGTCCCTGACACTTGACTAGATACTCTCTATAAGTACCCTTCCTTATCTTCTTAATCACCTTGGCATCCTGTATACTATCTAACTGCAAAGGGATTGGGGCAGGCAAATCTTTGACCCAGTCATCTTCCCCCAAATTTGAAATAGTTTGTTGACTAGTGTATGAGGATGACCCTTTATAGGGATACAGGCCATATACATTAAAAATGGGTGAAATTCCCAAATCAGGAGGCAACTCCACCTCATAGGAATTGTTTCCATACTTATGCAATATCCTCAATGGTCCTATCTTCTTCATGAGAAACTTAGTTGGGTGACCCTTGGGTAGTCTCTCCTTTCTGAGGTAGGCAAGTTCTAGATCCCCCACCTTGAATTGTAAATCCCTCCTTGATTTGTTTGCCTTTGCCTTGTACTTCTCCCCTTGTTGTTGTAGAGTCTTGTTGACTTGATCATGAAGCTCCTTCATCTATTCTGCAAATGACTCCCCTTGGGCACTCCTTTTGTCCTAAAAATTGAGATCCCTTAACTCTAAAATCCCTCTAGGATTGGTCCCATATACTATCTCAAAGGGGATTTTACTAGTACTATTAATGAAGTCATTATAGGAAAATTTTGTCTGGCCTATAATGTGATCCCATGACTGTCCATGTTTCTTAGTCAAGAATCTTAGCAAGTTCCCAAGTGACATATTCACTACCTTCGTTTTCCCATCTGACTGTGGGTGGTACGATGAAGAGAAAGGCAATATTGTACCTAACATATTCCAAAGGGTCTTGTTGGTTGTATTTCCTATTTTAGAGTTTTCCATGAAATTTTTTTAAGTGTCTGTCATTCTCATGCCCAGAAGGTTAAAATTCATGCCTGAAATTATTTACATGCCTCTGCAAATATTGCTTTAGCCTCAAAACCTAGTTGAAAATGTCAAAACCCTAAGCCCTTGAGTAATTTTTGCTCAAAATTGCTGAAGAACCCTAAAATTCCCAAGCTTGTTCTATTTCTGTGTTACCTTTTTTATGACTTAAGTATGAGCTTATTGGCATTTGCTTATTTCTTAGTCACCAAGCCACATAAGGAAAAATGAATATTATTTATAACTTGGAGACTTGGAGGAAATCTTTGGTCATGTAGTCTCTTGATAGAACAAAATATGCTAAAATGGTAATGAGACTTAGTGCAGACCACTGATTTTATATTAATATCTAACGTTGGTCGCATTATCTCTTGATAAAATCAAAGTTAGTTATCTTATTTGGCAACTTCAAGATTTTCTCAGTCGTGTTATCTCCTGATGAAACCCATGGTTTTGAGTTAACTTCAAGTTTTAAAGTTTAAATGTTATTGCCAGGTCTCGTGATCAAAAGTGAGTTAAGTAAAAGAACTAGAGATTAAGCGACAATCGTTGATTAGAGTTTCAATCTAATGGCAGTCGAGAAGTCTCCTAATTGTGAATATGGTTTAGAAATTATCAAGAAACATGGAGATTCAATGATTGCTAAGTCTCTGGATAGACCAAGGGTTAGATGTCAGATTAAGTAATAGTGTTGTTGCGCAGTTGCGTGAAGGGTGATGAGTTAAGTCATAAGTTAAGAGATTAGGCAACAACCATCTAATGAAGTTAAGATCTGACGGTAGTTGCATGGTCGCTTGATAAGGTTGAAAAGTCAGATAGGATCCAATGATTAGGAGATAAGAAGAAAAGGTATGACACATCTTCAATTGTCGCTAAGTCTCATGAATAATTAGGGTTTGTAATGAAGATTACGAGACTTAGCGACAACCCTCAGATTGAGAAAAGTAAGATCAATGATGGTCGTGTTGTCTCTAGATACAAATTAAAAGGATAAGTTAATCACATGATTAAGAGATTAACATGTTTAGTCATGTTGTCTCTTGATTAAACATGAGTTAAGAAAATGATCCAGCGAAATAGAGTTTCAACAGTCGCTGATTCTCTAGATGCAACCCAAGGTAAAGAACAGTTAAGAATGTGCTTTGTCACGTTGTCTCCATAAGATGAAGGGTTAAGTTAAAAGGTTAAGTGACATTGTGACAACCATTGATCTAATGGTTAATCCTGCGTTAGTTGCTAAGTCTCTTGAAGAAACTATAGTTGGAAAAATTATCAAGTGACAAGGAGATCACTCAGCGCTGGGTCGCTAGATGTAACCTGAGTTAAAAACTGACTTTTCAGCGGTGCCATCATGGAAAATTGCTGACCAATCAGATTAAAGAGATTTTGAAAAATGGGAAAGTAGCCATAATATGAGTTAAATTCAACCAATTAGATTTGATTTTGATTTGATTTTGAATTTTATAAGGTTTTAAATGCCAAAACACTCATCAGAAATTAATTTCCTGACAGTTTGAATGACATAGCTAAAACCATAAATTGATTTCATAGTGCATGGAACTAATGGTGGAAATGACTGAATGCAAGTTTACCAACTCGAAGAGACATCTGCATTGAATTCTTAATTATAATTATACTTGTCTATTACTATTTCATTTTTACCAAGCTTCAAGTTTCTCAGAGTGAAGAGTTCATAAGAATTTTAGTGCTTTATAAGAAAAGTGAAATTTCCAGTAGTAAGCGATTCAGACAGGTATTTTCTTGATTCATAATTTGGTAGAAATTGTAATTTGTAGTGTACTCAGAGTTCAGAGCTATAGATTTTAGGATAATTCACAATTGGTCCTGAGGGTTTTTAGTAGATTTCTTTCAATATCAGTGATAAGGGTTGAGAGAAGAACATAAAGGAAAGATGAGCCAAGCACAAAGTATGGCATCCACTAGTGGAAGAAGTGAATATTTCAATGATGATTCAAAGGGTATAAGGAACTACTCAAATGAATTTCTCACTTTGCTTCCAGGCTCAAGCCAGAATAGAAAGGTTAGTGCTGAGGTTTTAATTGATAATATGGCTTATGTTAGAGATGCAAAAACACCAGGTTCATTAGGATATTCATTGTTTAATTACTTTTTTAATAATAGTGATGAGTCCATGCCTATTTCAAACCCTTGGACCTGTGGGTTAGCCAGGTTGATAGTTCCTGACATCTTTGTTGATGTTGATTTCACACTAGAATTGTCCAGTAGGTATGATACCCTGACCAAAACCATTAAGAGAGATGATGGAAATCCCTTACTCACCTTGGACCAAAATACCTTCATGAAATCCTATAATGTATACTACCCCATGGCTACTAAAATAAATCTGGAGAGCCTAGAGAATAGATACACCAGAGAATCTGGCATTGCTGCTAAGTTAATCAGGGATCACCATGTCCCTAAGAAAATGAAAGCCTATATAGCCCCCATGTCAGGAGCCACCCCATATTTGTACAAAGATCTTAATTTCTATATCAATTAAATATCATATGCACTATGCAGAGTGCTTGGAAAGGATGTTGGGGAAGAGAGGATCACCTTAGATATTCTGACGATGGTATTGGATATGAAGAACCTCCATACCACTTCAAATTATGACTACATCCAGTATATCATTGATTAGATGCATCAAGGGTTTGTAGATATACAGGGTAAGAAGGATCATCCTAGATTCATGCATTATTCAATCCTCATGCATCTGATCCTATACTACAATTTATCAGTCATGAATTGTCAATTTATACAGCCACAAAGGTTCCACCACAATTGGCGCAACCCTGTTCAGTTTTGGCTTAGAGTCTAGAATTATACATATAGGGAGAAAGAGTTCTGTGTTTTTGAAAATTGGATAATTTATCCACTTCTTAAGTGCATAGGTTTTGATAATCCTAGATTACCTATCAAGGTAATCCAACTATTAAGGCCTTGCCAATATTTGGATAAATGGCCAGGAGACCATAATTGGGGGGATTTTTACTTTGAAAAGTATTTCACAATAATGAGGGTTGATGGTTTCTCCCAACCTCCACATGTTTTTCCATACCATGTACCACCAAGGATAGTTGCAATGGACTTCATCAGGCAGCTCATTCTGATAGACAAAGAGCATTTGGCATCACATAGAAACACTACATTTACCCCCAGGAAATTTAGGATTTACAACTTCACTATTGGAAAGGGAGCTTTAGACCTAGTGAATGCCTGGATGAACCATTACAGAATGAATGTGGACCTGCACAGACATGTGGATATAGAGGTTTTTATCATGAGTGAAAATAAATTTCTCACACCAACCATCCCTTACACAAAAGAACATGAAGAGTGTATCAGGGAAGATTTAATAAGAAACATCTTATAAGATGAGGAGGTGGAAATAAGAAAAATTAAGTTCAATGGACTTATGGACCTGAATAGGTAAGTGAAGAGAAAGGGAATGAATTTTGGAGGTTTCTACCCTGACATGCCTTATCTGAAAAGGCTAGATGAAATGATTAAATCCCATACTCTTTTGTGCAATCAATTGGAGGAAGCACTAGTGGTTCCTGAGAAGGGCCATAGGGACCACTCAAAGTCTCAATATGATGATGATAATGATCAAGGTTGTCCTTCACCTACTTCCTATCTAGATTACCAATAAATTCCATTACAACAAGAAATTGAGGGGGAAGATGTCATTGACCTAACAGAGGTCCCGAAGAAGGAAGTAATCAATGAGCCCCCACTAAAGAAGCACAAGATAGAAACAGGGGAACCTTCTAAGAAAAGAAAGATAGACAGAATTAGAGCCCTGATAATTGGGAATATGCCCTATGATCATTTATTGAGGAAACAGATCAGGGTAGGGAAAAAATTGCAAAAGGATACAGAGGAAGAGGAAGAATTACCTCTTAGGAGATGCACTCATGAAAGGTTGATGCATCAAGAGGAATTCCTCAAAGATGAAAAATTTATCAAGACAAGAAAATTCAAGGATTTCCTACTATGGAATAAGGAGCAACAAGTTGGAAAATAGTTGCAACTGGCAGGTGGTGATCCAGACACTGAGGAAGCCTTACAAACATTGTAGGATTATGATCCTGAATGAGGAAATTACACCTGAACAGGAAAGACAACTGGCCAAGGCCAGTGGAATATTACTTGTGGAAGGTTGGGACTTATCCTTAGCATTCATAATTGATTAGATAAGAAGGCATCCTGATGTCAAGTTGTCATCAAAAACTTAGGTGGGAGATATGATTAGAGGGTTTGGGTATAACCCTGAATCTCAGGCACTTGCAATTTTGAGCTTGGCTCCTAAAGATCAAAAGCCATCTATTCTGAATATTCAAGAGAATATGGAGGGGAATAAAATCATATGGACATTGGAAAACATAGGGTATATGGAAATAGCCCAAGTAATGACTCATTTTTCTCAGCTTAATGAGGCAAAGACAGCCCAACTATCAGAAAAATTGAAGAAACTCACTAGTGATATTGTAAAGGATAGGGAGCTAGCATTAATAAAGATAAAAGAATAGGAGAATCTCATAAATGAGCTTACCAGAAAATTGTTGGATATAATAGAGCATGCCCCTATTGAGCCAAAGGAAGTGATGGAAGTTGAAATCCAAACAGAGGATATAGGGGAGATACCTACTGAAACAGAGCTGGGGGTTAGAGAGCATAACAATGTGATTTTGGAAGCATCAGCTTCAATTTTCTAGCATAGAATTGACACCATCAAAGATAATATTGATGTGGTGTATGGGGCTTATGGAAAGTTGTTAGGCCTACAAGAAGAGGTGGCCAAATTTTTGACAATTTTGACTCCCTATTATGTAACCTGGTCTGGAAGGACATCACTTTTTGAGAGATTGGCATCATTACAACCATTAAGATTAGATCTGCCAGAAATAGTGATTTTGGTTGGTATAGAAATAGAAAAGATTAGGGCTACTTTATCTTTCTTCAAAGGAAAAGCCAACCAAACTGATGCAAAGTTGAAGATGTTTGGGGTAAGTTATAGTAGGTTTGTACCTCCTATTAGAACTAAGGATGATCAGATCAAACCATTAGGGTTATGGGGATCAAAGTTTGATGATGTGCATACCAACAAAGACATTTATGTCTCTGATCAAGGGGAATTAGATATGGATAGTTTCAACAAACTTTTGGATGAGGCAATAAAGGTAGAAACAGACTGCAATAAGTTCATTGTAGATATTAAAAGCATAACAGATGCTAGGTGGGAAAGGAAAAAGGCTTAGCTGGAAAGTATTCAGAATTTTGAATGGCCTAAGGAAGAGGATGTGACAGCATGGGACATCATGACAAAGCCCAAGAAAAAGAAGCCTATCATAGTTGACTTGGATGTCATGGATGAAGAATGAAGGACACATGGAACTTGATCTATGAACACAGGAAAGTTAGTAATAGTGAAGAGATTAGTGTATGTTAGCCTGTATTGGCAGTCACTAAATATTATTACAACTATCAGATACTATCCTAAATATATGCAGACAAAGGTGCTGACATCCACAAAAGGACAAAGTGCAAATCAGATTTCATTCCTCAGTTTTTTCCTCCCACCACTTGGAGTTTTCTTGTCTTTTGTCTTTTTCTATGTTTTTAGGTTTAGGTCTCCAAATAATTTGAATCTTGTTGCATCCTTGTCTTAAGGATTCCAAGATGATTTGATACTATATATATGTAATTGTAACCTTTTTGTAGAGAGTTGGAAAATTCAATAGAATTACAAGGTAGACTAAAATTGTGTCTGAACCTTTGTACTATTTTGTCTATCTAATGTATTTGAAGCTTTGAGACATCAATAAAATATTTTTCAATCTCTTTTCTAGCATCTAAATTATTTCTTTATATTTCTGTTATTGTTCTTGTGTGTTTCTCTGTAAGGCATTTAAGCATACTGATCATAAGGTGATTGTGCAATTACTTGTAAGTTCCTTCAAGGAAGGATTAAATTGTTTCAAGTAACCCAGGGAACATAACATTAGTTTGAGGATTGGATGATAAGGTTGTAGGGAGAGGATAGTTTATAAGGTATTCTATCTTTGTTGCAAATGTTTTGTTGATCACCTCATTGTAGATTTATACAAGATATTGACTCATAGCCCAAGGATTAGGCATTGGTTTTATGTTTTCTAAGTAATTGATTTACAATCCAATATTTTCAAATTACTTAATCATATACACTACAAAACAGATAATTCCCTTCAAGTGATTGTACTCTTAGGATACAGTTTACTTTGTTGATTCCTTGAAGAGAGGATCATTAGGTTACCCCTCCTAAAATTAAATGGAAGAAGGATTAAAATCCTTATCTCATTGGTTTATGTTATCAAAACCATATCCTGGCTTATAAATACTCTATTTCAAATTAATCATTGCAATCTCCAAGGTGTCTTATAAGTTGTTATATTGAGGTCAGAAATAACAAACCAGTGAATGAACTAGTCCACTAAAACATTGACTGAAGAATTAGTAATCTATCATAGGTAATACCTACCTGAGTTTGTGGAGCTCAAAAAAGAAGGAGGTGATAATAGGTATCCCCATTGTTATCAAATACCTTATCAATTAGCCTTTATCTTGCATAAAAAGGAGTTTTCATTCAAGTATATAATTATACTATCATTTTAAGGTTGTGGTGCAAGAAAAAGAGCTAACATGTCCTCCAAAAGTGGCCCACAAACTTAATATCTTTTTCACTTACTATATTTAGTGGAAATCCATGGATTCTTACAATGTCTCTAAAGAATAAGCCTGCAATCTATGAAACATAATTATTTTTCTTACATGGAATTAAGTGTGTCATTTTGCTAAACCGGTCCACCACAACAAACACATTGTAATGACCCCTGGGTGTCTTAGGCAAACCCCAAAAAAGGTCCATACTTAGGCACTCCCATGGCCTTTGGGGTATGGTTAGAGGTTGATACAATCTACTGTTAGTATTTTTTCCTTTAGCCCTCTAACATATCTGACATTGCTCCAAAAAATTTCTAACATCTGACTACAACCTAGGCCAATAGTAATGCCTATTTACTTTATCAAGTGTCTTTTCCACTCCAAAGTTGCTCCCCAAGTTTCCTTGGTGTTTCTCCTTCACTATGTTATCCCTCATTGAGCACTGAGGTATACACATTAGGTGTCCTTTGAACAATAGTCCCTCCTGCAACATATAATCAGTGAAATCCACTTTAAATCCCTATCAGAACTTTACACATGCCTCATATGCATCTTTGAAATCCTCATCCTCTTTGTAGAGGTCTTTCAAATCATTCATCCCCACACTTTACAATTGTATCTCCTATATGGTTAGTATTCTTCTATTTAGAGCATCAACAACCTTGTTGCTAACTCCTTTCTTGTGTTTGATCACAAATGTGTATTCTTGCAAAGCTTCCACCCATTTAAGGTGCCTTTTATTCAATTTTTCTTGCCCATTCAAGAAACTAAGGGCATGGTTTTCTGTGTAGACCACAAATTCCCTTTCTAGGAGATAATGTCTCCACTTTTTAAGAGCTTGTACCATAGCATACAACTCCAAATCATAGGTGGAGTACTTCTATCTGGCCTCATTCAACTTCTCTGAGAAGAATGCCATAGGGTGTCCCTCTTGACTTAACACTGCTCCTATGGCTAGCTTACTAGCATCACACTCCACCACAAATAATTGATTGAAGTTGGGGAACCTAAGTGTAGGTAGTTTTTCTATTCTCTTTTTCAAAATTTCAAACCTTTGATCTGCTGCTGTTGTCCACTTGAACTGACATTTGATTCCTCCTTCAATAGTGTTGAGGATAAGGGCACATACATGACTAAAATTTCTCACAAATTTACTATAGTAGGAGGATAAACTATGAAAACTCCTAAAATCCCCTATGGATCTAGGTGTAGGCCATTCCAAAATAGATTTGACCTTATCAAGATCCATTTTCATACAAGCATTAGCAACTACATAACCAAGATACACTAATTCAGTTTTCAAGAACTCACATTTTTCCTGATTGGCCATCAAATTCTCTTGGTGTAGCCTCCTCAATACCATTTCCAAATGCTTCATGTGCTCCTCCTTAGACCTGCTAAAGATCAAAATGTCATCAAGATAAACTATTACAAACTTACCTATGAAATATGCTATCACTTCATTCATGAGCCTCAAGAATTGCTAGGTGCATTTTTTAGGCCAAAGGGAATTACTAGCCACTCATACAACCCTTAATTTTTCTTGAAGGTTGTCTTCCATTCATCATGAGGCCTAACTCTTATTTGGTGATACCTTGACTTCAAATCCACCTTGGAGAAATAACAAGAACCTCCCAAACTGTCTAAAAAATCCTCAATTCAGGGCATGGGGAATCTATATCTTATTGTGATCTTATTTATAGCCTTGGATTCTGTACACATACTCCATTTTCCATACTTCTTAGGAGAAAGGATAGTTGGAACTGCACAAGGGCTCAAAATCTTTCTTATTATTCCCTTCTCCAACAAATCTTGAATCTATTTTTCTATCTCTGCATTTTGACTTGGTGTCATCTTATATGCTACCTTGTTAGGCAGATTAGCTCCAAGTACAAGGTATATTTGGTGACTCACATCCCTCATGGGTGGCAATGCACTAGGAAACCCATTATCCACTATTTCATGATACATTTCCAATAGTGCTTGTACTTCTTGTGGCATACTGGCTTTCTCTTTGGTATCCTCCTTTGGCTTCACTATCATTGCACAACATACTCCTTTCTCCTTCTTCATAGCCTTTAGAAACTCCTTTCCACTCAAGATAATCACACGGGTTCCCACATGTTTCTTTTCATTAGGTTCTTGTAAAGGATCCATTTGAAATTTCTTCCCCTGCTTGGTAATCACATAGTTATTCTTCTCACCATCATGAATGGCCTTCACATCATATTTCCATGGGCATCCTAGAAGGATATGACATTCATCCATGGGAAATATGTCACATACGACCTTTTCCTTATACTCACCTATTTAAAACTCCACCTTTGTTTGTTCATCCAGCACTATCTATTTCCCCTTGTTTAACCATGATACCTTATTGGGAGTGGTGTGAGGTATCTCCTAAGTTTTAGTTTATCCACCATCTCAGTTGACACTATATTCTCTGTGGATCTAGAGTCCACTATCACCTTTCATATCTTCCCATGGGACCTACAAGTAGTCTTGAACAAGTTATTTCTTTGAGGTGGTTCTGTGACACTAGGAACTTTCAACAAAGTCCTTCTCAACATGAGATTATCTCCATCCAATACTAGACCTACCTTGCAGATGGGAGAATTGACACTTTTTGTGTCATCCTCTTGTACCAACTGGTTTCTTCTTTCCCTCGTAGACGATGTGGAGGTCTTGTCAGGACATCTTCCCATTGTATGGACCGCTTGATTGCAATTGTAACATCTGCCAATGAAGACAGAGTTGGACCTTCCTTGTGACTGGAATCTACCCCTTGGTGGTCCTCTTCCTCTATATCCACCTCTCTGAAATGATCCTCTATACTGACTACCCCTACTATTATCCATAGAATTATTATCTTTTTCTCTACTTGGGCTTTGTCCTCTACCAAATTTATTCATGCCTTTGAGTCCTCTATTGTTGTTACCTCTACCTCTTTGGTTGAAATCATTCCTCCTTCTAGTCTTCTCCTATACTCTCAAAGCTAATTGAAAACACTTGTGCATATTGTCAAGATCCATTATACTAATCTCATATTGAATCCCTTGTCTCAACCCATTGAGGTACCTTGCTACCTATTCTACCTTCTCTTCTTTCCTTCTTTCTCTTAGGCTCAATTTTTGGAACTCCTTAGTGTAGGAACTTACTGTCTACTCCTTTTGTCTCAAGTTCTACAACTTTTGATACATTTGGATCTCATAATCAGTGGGTAGGAATTGTTCCCTCATTCTTATCTTCATTCTCTCCCAAGAAACTAACTTATTCATACCAGTGGCTATTCTATCATCTTGCATCATGTTCCACCACACCAATGCAGATCCCTTGATTCTAGCATTTACATAGATGACTCTCTTCTCCTCTGATACTTCCTTGTAGTCAAATTGGTTGTCTATGGCCTCTAACCAATCCAATAACTCTTCACCATTCAAGATGCCACAATAGAAAGGTATATGTTCCATACTATCTTTGTTGATGGACTTGAAGGCATCCAAGAACACCTTTTGTTCTTTATCCATTTCCACTTCTTTCCCTTTAGATTCTCCTAACTTATTTTTAGTTTCTTCATCACCACTCTCATCTCCCCATTCAGTTATTCTCTTCTTACTCTTTTGTTTTGACACACTAGCCTTCTCCAAGGGGCCCTAAACCAATTCTACAATGGAATCCATACTCATTACCTTAGGAGGCATACTGTCAACCTCTTGACTCTCTTTCCCTTCAGACATACACCAAACTTAAAGAAATTATGGCTCTGATACCACTCTAATGCAGAGAGTTTAGGGTTCTAGTCTTTCTTTCCTCCAAAAAGCTTATCTCTTCTACTAACCATCCAATGGTTACTCCTCCATGTGTACTTATTCAATATAGATCTCCTATATCCTCTCTATCAACTTTCCTCCTAGGTATAGTTGATCTATTGAAGACACAAAATACATCTAGGATCAACTAGTCCAACTAGTTCTCCAATTTCCTAGGTTTTTCACTAGATCTTTCCCCTAGAATCCCAAACCCTTTCTTAGGGTCTTCCCCATAAATCTCATATACTCTTTCCTATGTCCTTGACCCATTAAAATTCCATTAGAACCTTTTCCCACACCTCTAGATACTTCAACAATTCAATTGTTGACAAATGCACTAGGAGGCCTAATTGGCCTATTTCCAAGTAGGTCAAATTTCACTATTTTGGGTCTAAAGATCCAAATTCTTACAAACAACCTCATAGAAGAACTTGTAAATATTCAAGCTATCCACCAACCCTACTAGAATCCAAAATCCTAGCTTCTCAATGCACCCACAATCCTAGTTCTCACAAGGCCCTAGTTTTCAGCCTATCTTTTAGACCTCTAAACCAGTCAGGACAAAATGCCACCATATTGGTCTTCAAACTTCCTTTCATCATTTATCGCATTTTTCTCCTTCATGGGAACACTTTAGGGCTTCTACACATGCCACTAATTTCACCATCCAAGATCATGGGTGCTCTATGCAATCCGATCTTTACCCTATCCAGGCTCACCTGCTCCTAGCAGTCAGCCATAGGGCTTCATTCAAGGTCTAGGAATCCCATTAAAAAAAAAAGGAAAACAAAAACATTATATACACACCCTAACCCTTCATCCCCCATGGTTTCAACCAATTTCACCAGTGGATGTTTAGGTTAGAGCCATATTCACCTCTGCAACTTTGCAAATGGAATTTGCAGACTAGTGGCTTAAAACGCACTCTAACTTTACACTATGTTAACTTGAAATCAAAATAATATGTGCATAAGAAATATAATTCAAAAAAATACACCCCCATGGGGTCCGATCACTCAATCCAATCCCTACACAACCATACAGAAAGCAAGAAACATTGTAGATTACAAAGAAACACAGTCTGACATCCGTATGAGGGTACACAAAAGTGTTATGCAATCCAAAAATCTATTAACCTTCTAAAAATCATCGATCCATGCTCAAATACCTAAGCATGGGTATTTACAACCACTCCAACCTCCATTAGCAACTTCTTGCAAAAATTTGCTCGAGCAACTTTGAAAATTTGCTAGCAACTTTTTAGCATCTTTTGCTACTTGACTATTTTAGTTAGCTTGATGCATGTTTTCTACTTCCATGACCCTAGTTAGGTTACTTATGGTCCTAGAAGACACTCTAAACCCAAGTTACACAAAATATCAACTTTTACCTTTCTAGGCCAAAATGACCACAATATCACCTAGTGATCACTTTTGGCTCTTACAAACATGGACATGATCAACTTTGGATCCAACCTAGTTGATCTTATTATTACCCACACTAAATTGTTGGAAAGATTGCTACAATGTAGAGAATTGTTATTTTTTCATTGATGTCAAACCTTAACTGGTGAGACCATCACTATATGTTTGAGTACCTTATCCATTGATTGATGAAGATTTGAAAAGAATGGGATAACAAGAAGACCAAGGAAATGGTTGAGTTATTAGTATAAACTAGGGTACTTGATCATTTGGCACTTTGGCAAAGTGATACATTGTTTATCTAGCACTGACAGTTCACTATAAGGTCAATGTCAAGAAAATCAAAGTCGATGCGGAGCAAAGTGAAAGGTGATGTCGAGCAAAGCAAAGATGATGTCAAGCGCCAGTGAAATGCTGAGGGAGACAGTAAAATGTCAAGCATCAGTATTTTGTTTATTGATGAGATTTGAGATCTATGACCAACATAATTGATTTTATTGGGATATGCATTATTAATTAAGATTGGTCCATATTCATTTAATGCATAGGAAACCATTATTTGCACATGGATTCAATGGTTAAATAATGACTGTATTGAAGAATTAAATTAAATGTAAAGATGGAAAGATCTGTTGGATCTGACCTAACCTAAGATCTACGATCTTGGTTAAGTGGAAAAATATTTATCTGACCTAGATGAAGAGGTATAATATAACCTACTGTGGTTATTTTTAAGGTATCGAAGTGGAACGCAAAGTGTTACATAGTTAATTGACTAATTGGCAAGACCTAAGCAGTGAAGGCTGAATAGAGAATCAGAGATAGATTGCTTGATGGATTTCCAAGTAGATTTGAAGTTTGAGATGAGAATGGAGGCCACTCAATGAATTAGAATTAGACCTGAAAGTGGATCTAGATTTGCAAAGTAAGTTGTATGAATCAGATCACACCTACTGATTACTTTCTAGCCATTGTATCAGTTCAAATCCTTTAACCAGGTTGACCTAGAATTCATTGTATAAATCCTTTGAACAAGGTGACATTCAGATTGGAATGATCTAAGTCCTCTAACAAGGCCACTCCTAATAGGGTGATTAAATCCTTTAACTAGGTCACATATGACATTGTGTTTTGTAACCTTTAACAAGGTTGGCTCCACATAGGGCATTACTTCAGAAGAGTAAATTTTTTGTAGCATGTTACTAGTGGTTTTTCCCATATTGGGTTTCCACGTTAAATCATGATGTCAAAATGTGTGAATGTTATTGTTGTGTTTTACTGTTAAGTTTCTGCAAGCTTATTTCACTAGTATAGTAAACTGCACACTTTTATTTCTTATTACTGCTAAGCAGATCTGAGTTGTTGAAGTTGATTTAAATTTTTATATGGGCACATCTCGACCTGAGGATAACTAATTCATCCCCCCTCTTAGTTATTCTGAATTCATATTAACAATTGGTATCAGAGATGTGTTCTCTTGAAAAGTTTGAAGGTACTTGGAGACAAAAGATCAAGATGTATAAAAGGGATGGACCAAAGATCAACAAGGAAAACTTTCCTTCTTCACAAAGTTTGATGAAACTTCATCTGGCTAGTATTGGTGATTCTACTAAATGACATATTGAAACAGAATATGTAGCCCCTACTAGAGTTCTGAATGCTGCACAACTAAGAGAGAAGCATGAACATAATCAAGCAATGCTAGAACTTGCATCATCTATGAACTATCATGAATTTGAGGACATCAAAGATTTTACAAGTGCAAAGAAGATGTGGGATGCCCTTACAACCATCTATGGAGGTGATACAAATGTATTGAGAGCCAAATCTAAAAGCTTGAGAGGTAAGTTTGATGATTTAAAAATGCAAGGAGAAAATATAGTGCAATACTATGATAGGATAAAGGAAGTTGTAAATGCTATTAGAGGAGCTAAGGGAGTCATTGATGATGATACTATCATGAGAAAGGTACTGAGAACACTTCTTCCTATTTATGCTATTAGAGTATCTGCAATTCAAGAACTGAGATGTACTCCTAATAACAATTTAACTCAAAAAAGTCTGGTAGGCAGACTTACTGCATTTGAGATGTCAAATTTTGACAACTATACTCCACAAGTTGTTGAATCTGAATTCAAGTCATAGATGTTCATCAGCAAATCTAAGAAAGGAAAGAAATGTGTGGACAGTGATAGTGACACCTCAGATGATGATCTAGAAGAGCTTGAGGCACTTATGGAAAGAAGACTAGCAAGAGGAAAAGGAAAATTCAAAGGTAAACTTCCTATTATTTGTTTTTCTTGTAACAAAGTTGGTCATGTTGCTGCTATATGCACTGACAAGAATGAGAAGGATGGAAGAAGGGACAAAAAGTATAAATATAGAAAGGATGACTGAGACTACAAAAAGTACAAGGACTACAAAGACAAAGGTAAGAAATCCTGCTATATAGCTGAAGAAGCTTCTGAAAGTGAATCTGACAAATCTGATGAAAATGATATAGAAGTAGTGTATGTTGCAATGAAAGAT
>MU227853.1:3581982-3606866 GCA_018584345.1 Thuja plicata
ACTTGTTTTATCTAGATTTAGCTGAAGAGACATGTTTGTTTGCACAATATAATGATGTTTGGCTATGGCATAAGAGGCTATGTCATGTTAACTTTGATAACTTGGTAAGCATAAGTAAATTGAAAAATATTAGAGGGTTGCCTAAGTTAAAGAAACTTGAGAATGTAATGTGTAAGCAATGTCAGTTGGGCAAGATGACTAAATCTAGTTTTAAAAGAAAAACTCATACTTCTAAAAATATTATGGAATTAGCTCATACTAACCTTTGTGGACGTATTGGTGAGAAAAGCTACTATGGAGACAAATATTTTATCAGATCTCAGACATTTTATCTTTAGTCCAGATTCATTCTCAACCTTAGCTTTGAACACTTTGAACTTATCAAAAGCTTTAGATTTGTCTTTTAAGAATGCAACCCACATCATACTTGAGAAATCATCAACAAACAAAATGAAATACCTTTCTCCGTAGTAAGATCTTGTTTGAGTAGGTCTACATAGGTCTATAAGTATCAGATCTAATTTGTTTTCTACAGAGTCTTGTTTTCTCCTGAATGTGGTTCTCACATGCTTCCCCATCACACATGGTTTCAATTGGTCTTGCAATAATTGGAAGGTCTCTTGCTACATTTACATTATTTATCTTGACAATTTTGTAGAAATTGATATGACAGTCTCTTGTGCCATAGCCAACTATCATCTACTTTTGCAACAAAACAACTTACTTCTGAATTGAGATGAAAGAACATTACCTTTGGTCTTTGATCCTGATGCAATCATGTCTCCTTCTTTGTTGTTAATTATGCACTGGTTGTTTTTGAATTCCAACTGATATCCTTTATCAAGCAACTGTCCAACACTTAGTAAGTTATGATGTAAACCATCAACATAAAGAACAATATATTTCTTATTCTTTCCATCTAAGGTGATAGAACCTCTACCTATGATAGGTTTGGGAGTGTTATCTCCAAATCTAACCATGCCACCTTTGTATTTGTCCAAATGTATAGATCTATCTTTGTCTCCTATCATGTGGTGTGAACTTTTGTTGTCAATGATCCAGTCAGTTCTGATGTCAGCTTTTGAAACTAATGCTAGCTCTTGTGCTTTTTCATCATCTTTTTTGTCCATTTCTTCAAGCATCTTTTCAATGTCTTTAATGTCAATGAAACCAATTTCATCTTCTCCTGAATCATCATCAGTTACACCATATTCAACATGATAACATTCCTTAGCGTACATGGTCTTGTAATCTGATCTAAACTTCTTGACTTTTGTAGGACACTTGGATGCAAAGTGACCAACTTTGTTGCATGAAAAACATTTGAATGATAGTTGTCCTTCATATTTCCCTTTACCTTTCCTTTCTTTTGTGTAAATCATAGCAATGATTTCTTCTAGTTCTGTATCCACTTCTTCATTATTACATCACCACCTACAGTCAGACCTTCAACTGGGTGACCATCATTGCCAATCATGTAGACTTCCAGCTGAAGAGTGTCATCCAGAATTCAAAGTTCTACATGACCCCCTATGTATTGTGGGCACTGGCCCAACAGAGACCCACTCTTCGCTGTTTGCAAACACTAGGCATTATCAAGAATGGGCCCGACCAACTTGCCCCATGGGATCATTATCCTTGAATCTAGTGGGAAGCCTCTTTCCCCCATTTTTGTAGTGTAAATGACACGTTCATTTACCATAACATTTTGACATTGAATCGGGACACCAGGTACTGGTTGTCGCAGGAGACAATAAACTTGGTAAGAAAATACAACAATTATTTGATTCAATTTTTGTAGCATACTTAAATTTAGGTGACCATCTTCTCTGGGAAGCTCTACCTACTCCCTAGATACTGCGGGGATAGGATCATTCTTTTGGAGTTCTGCAGGCAAATCCTAGAACTCCACGCATTCTTTGGCATGAAGAAAGTTACATCCATTCTATTCCCAATTACTTGCGGGAACTATTCTCATAGTCTCATAGTGGCTAAGGAGGCCAACAATGAGCTAAAGAGTCTGGGATTGGTGGAATTCCACCTTACCAGAAACAATTTTGATCTAGTAGACAAGATAAGAGAGGCGTTACCCCGGGCATCCGCGCTGCATAAAGTTCATGTTGAAGACTTTTGTGCAGATTGTCAAGATAGTTTTGATCTCTAGGCCTGACAACATTTGTGGATGTCCAAAGTTTTGATGAAGGCACTCAACCTTTGGGGCTTCCCAAAATATTTTACAAATGATGGGCATCTAGAGGACCCATCATACAAAGAACAGGGGATCAACAAGTTGGATCTCCCTCTGGTGGATTGGGACACCCCGGAGAACTTAACAATTAAGGACATGATTCGCCACATCTTTGATAACAATAATAAATATTTTGAGAGGGTGTGTCTGAGGAGCACCTATAAGGGTCCAATCTTGAGGTTGTCTGCTTCAACCTCTAGAGTTGCGGGACCAAGCAAGGACAAGGGGAAGGAGAAGAAATACATCCCACCCCAAGTTACTCCCCAAGGTTTGCTCCCCATTTTGGATAAAATTCATGATTAGCTAGAGGTGTCCTGACTAACAGGCCAGAAAATAAGTTCCTAGCTATCCTGTGGTCTTCTGGTTAATCCAGTGGGATCTAATCGCTCGACAGGATCCCCTTCACTAGCGGTGCTCACGAGCCGACAAATAGAGGTCGAGGCATAGTCAGTAGATATGCTAGATGTCGGGGCCCCATTGCAAAGAAAGAACAAGCAGAGGGTAGACAATCCCCCAAGTGCAGACACGGGCCCCAGCATGCCCAATGTTACCCTAATGGAGGTCAGTTTGGACTCCCACAAACTGGATGATCTTCTAGAGACCTCCCCCTCGCATGATGACTTTGATGACATCTTCAGGATAGATGAACTCATGAATCTACATGGGGAGATTGATAAGGTAGTAGAAGAAATAGCTGCACAAGAAGTGGAGATAATCCTTGAGGATGGGGAAACACCATAAAAGGAAGTGGTCCCAGAACAAGGGTCCAAGAACCCAAAAAGGAGCTAGAACAAGAAGAAGCACGAAAGGATCGACAAGACATGGAGGAAACACCAGTCGAGAGGACCGAGATAGATTTAAGTCAAGAAAATGATGAGAAACTGACAACTAGGGAATTTGGACATACAAGATAAACCATACCTTAAACCATCATGCTCCAAACACCTTCAATTAATTCATGTGATCAAGTGCCCCAGAGCATGACATTCAGTGAGGTGGTCTTAGCGGCCCAATAGCTAAACATTGGCCAGACACCTTTGAATCACCCAGAAGATGTGCCCATGGAGAAGGATGTCCTGGAAAATGACACTAGAGATGAATAGCAACAGAAACAACAAGATGGGAGGGATAACCTTGACAATATAGAAACTAAAGCCATAGATGTTGAGAAGGATGGGAAAAACCCCAATAATACAAATAATTTTGGTATTGGTAGAGATGGGGTCCCCGACACCCCAAACAAAGATGCCACTAGAGCAGAAAATACTGAAACCCCCAGGGAAAAAGAAAAGGAAAAAAATTCTGATGCGGTCATGGATACCGGAGATACAACCCCAGACTCTGAAGAAGGCCTTGATGCTCATGCCTTAGCAACAAAAATTCCCCAACCACCATGATGGCTACTGGAATCTAGAAAGAGAAAGGCCTCGACACTGGTAGGCGTTCCCCTATCATCGGCCGAGATGATGGCCTAGAATGTAGAGGCTAAGAAGCCCAAAAAGGCCCAGACCATCCATACCCTCTAGACTGGTTTGGGAGGAAATATAGTTGCAGTGGTTGAAACCCCTCCCCCAGATATATATGTGGAGATAGTAAGGGCCAAAGAATACGTAATTAAATAAGTGCCTCTATGGAGGAGAGATAAGCAGGGTGAGATAGACTTGTTAAGAGAGGCAACACAGGAAGTTGAAGCCTGGTATGAAAAACAAGGACTGAAGTTAAAGGAGGAAAGAGATATAAATGAAAATCTCCTGGGAATTCTCGCTGAACTTACACAGCCACTAGCCAAGATCTATTTTGAAGGCTCCACTTCTTCCACAAGGTGACATGGATGTTCTTAGGGCCATGAAGAAGTAGGCACAAGCTATAGATGGGTGGATCGCGAAGAAGATCAGGGTCGTAAGGAAATTCCTCGAAGCTTCACTCCTGAACCTTTACTTGGTAAATAATCTCTTGGGCTAGGTAAATGGTGTCATCTACCTGTGGGAAGGAAACATAGAAAAATATGAAGAGTGGAGGACTGGATTAGATGAAGTCATCAACTCTAGAGAAGAGGCCATCACTAAGGCAAGAATTTTGGGAGAGGAATCCTTTGAATTCCTCCAGGCCCAGTACTCTAGACTTGGCCTTAAAATTGAGGTATGCAAGAAACTAGTTATGACCCTCAAAGAGAAGGTCACGGCACTCTGGTATCCTTTGGACCTATACAAAGCATTCATTGGGAGGGTTTCACAAGTTGATCCCTTCACCCTCACAACTTGGGTGCTGGAGGACTATATCCTTAGTAATTTTGATGAGCTGATGGAGTCTTGGTATCAGTCTATTAGAGACTTTGATAGAGTAAAATTTTCAAGAAAATCCAAGATGATGTTCTGGGCTCATGACTCCGTTAAGCTAGTCGATGAATTTCGGGACGGGGCCAGAGATATTGAAGAGAATTTCAGAATTATCCATGACCGGTGGAATGGTATCAAAGATATAGATGGAGATGGAATTAGCCAAATTTTGGAGGCTTTCAAAAACAACAAGGGAAAATAAATTTCTCCAGACTCTGGAGGTTCTCACCTACAGGGTGCAATTTTGAACATTCGTTATTCTTTGAGTGTAAGCTCCCAGACTCTGAAATTCTGGATCTAAATTTTTGTATTCATTCAGTGACCTGTATTGAGGTTCCCTTACAGCTTATAGGTCATTATCTAGTAGTTAATAAAGGGTTCAGAAGGTAGGTGATCCTGATAAGGCATATCATTTTGAGGGATGGCTCAGATAGGTGATTTTCCTAAGGCACCACTCTAGTATTAACTACATGGTGCATCAAAGATAGTGATCCAGATTTTGCATTAATGAGGCATGTAGCCTTGAACTCTGGGAAGATTGGATTTCTTCTATTCTTACGTTGACATTCTTCTCAAGGCTGATTCTTCCATCCTTTCTTCTTGTCTTCTTCCTCTGTCCTGTCATACCTCTGTTCTTTTCAAGGTGATTGTAAGTTATGCAGGTAGTACTGACCACCAGATATTGTATTTTAATATTGAGTGTACAATTAGATTAGGTTGATTTTTAGGGCAAGTTATGTGTATAAATAAGGAATCTGACCTCATTTCAAGTTTCGGCAAAATTGATGATTTTACAGTCCAATACTATTAGCATTTTGTTTCTTAGTAGTTGTAGGGCTCCATGCTCAGTAAGTCTTAGTTGTTAGATGCTCTGTTGGAGCCATTGATGTACACAATAGTGATGCTGGAACACATTGTTAATGAAGAAGGAAGAGTTTCTGGAAATAATCTTGTTGGCATTCTAATCTCCGAGTTAGCAATATATCTTTTGTGTTGTATGTTTCTAATGTCATCTACTATGATGTTTTGTTAGATTAGATGATCTCATTTCCCCTTGCTATTGCATACGTATGAACTGATGGTTATGTATGCATTTAGTATTTAGTGTAGTTTATTAGAGCATTGTTGATGTTAAATATATATTGCATGACTATAAGTAGAATAAAAAACTCCTAACCTTGATCTATCTTTTGTTGTTTGTTTGGTAAAGTCATGCATGCTTGCAGGAAACCCTAACCTAGTAACCAAATCCTCAAAGAAGATGAGTCAAAACCAGCTATCTCCCAAAAAAAAAAACTCAGTTGCCCAACTTAGATCCTCTCGTCGTTGAGACCCGACACTCAGGTGCTTGAAGACCCGAAGAATTTATTCCCTGGACAACCTTTACAAGTGAAGTTGGCTGGTACCCTGGTACTCAGTGACAACTCTTCCTCTATTGATGAGACCGGTCACAAAGTCCCATCAATAGAAACTGGCACTAGGAGAAGGGAATGAGCTTGTCCCCTTCAAAATATTTTGATTTCACACCGCTTGATAGTTACCCAAGCCATATTTTTAGGAACCAATATTTTACCAGGGTTGGGTCTTTTTTGCCCTTATGTTTTGAAAGAATCCTTTGATTAGCCCTGAATCTCAGAAAGTTTGTTGAACTCGAGCCTCTTGCTCGAAATAAAAGGACCCTGAAGACTAAGCAACTTACCAACCTTATCTAGGGATTTTATACACCTTAGAATACCCAATCCCCTTAGATAACCTCAGGGACTAATTCTCAACCCAACCAAAATCTAGCAGCCCCAATGGAAAATTACTTTGGTAACTTTGGGTCCCCAATGGGGCAGTTCCTTGGTGCTACCAATGATCTTCCTCTGCATCTGGTGAAGATCTTCCCCAGATATGAGCATCTAGGCCCCAGAACCGTAGAAGAACATCTCCAGGCCTATAAGGATACTATGAATCAACACTGGGTACAACATTAGGATATTGTGACCTAGATGTTCCCTCTGTCCTTGGGGCAGAATGAGTTAAACTGGTACCTTAACTTTCCATCCAACTCCATCAAAAGTTGGTAGGATATGGACGCGGTCTTCCTAGCATCCTTCCGCGTTCACGTGGATTCGGCGTGTTTCATAGCTAGTTTATCTCCATTAGGAAGGAACCAAATAAACCACTTGCCACATTCAACCATCGGTTCCAACGTTCCTTGAAGCGGTGAATGGGCCCCTTCATCCCATCAACTAACATCACCATCAAGGCATACCTAAATGCTCTAGACCACATTATTGACACTCTCCTTTGGAGAACCACCACTGCAAATGACCGGGATACTCTGGCAAAGGTTTATAACATGGTCCTAGAGTGTTCCCGCAGTTTCAGCAAAGCTCCTAGCGGAATTGGGCAGAGCACACCGTTCAACATAATATCTGATGGAACTTCTTACAATGAGGGATACAACCCCAATCTAGCAATGGGTGCCCCAATGATGGCCATGGGACCACCAATGCTGATAAACCAATAGGCCTGGTACATATATCCATTGCAAGCCTAGACAATACCAGGTCTAGAATTCATTCCCTAGAACCAGCCATAGAAAATGTAGCAACCCTTGACACAACCCTCTAGAGTACCTTTCTTCTAGTCACCTGCAGTTGGAGGATTGTAGTCCTCAACTCCAGGAGCTACTTCTACTTTCCCTAGGAACCAACAACAACAACCCTCATAATGTGATGCGAACACCCAGCTATCCACCAAGGTTGAATCCCTCTAGTGATTGGTGTCTTCCCTAACTGTGGACATGGGCCAGATGAAGGTGGGGCCTTACATGTCCCATAACCCCAATTGACAGAGAGGGAATGTTTTCTTTGGACAATGAAATACTAACCTCGAAGGTAGAAAATACAACAGGCCCCAACCCAGTCAACAACAATGGAACAAAAATGCAAATGTCAGAGGTCCTCCTTCGAACCAAAACACCACTTAGCATGGTGCTAGACCTAGTCACTCCACACAGCTTGTAGAGTTCCACCCCCTGACCAACTAGTGTATATTGCATGACACCGACTCTCATTCTGAGGTGAACTCTGCCACACTGGAGAAGATCATCATGATCTCCTAGTCGAATAGATAGCAACCTGTCGATCCTACTTCCCCGAAAACATCCACATAAGAGCCTACTCATAGTACCTTCACCTATGAGACCATCTTCTTTGGGACAGATGGAGAGGATGGAGAAGATCCTAAATTGTAGGGGTTCTTTGATGAATCCATCCCGGCCTTTGAGGCCAATGCCTTTACCAGCCCCCAGACTCCCTATAAGACTTGCAATCAGGCTGGAAAAGGGCCAGTCTACACACCAATGCCTCCCAAGAATACCTCCCCCAAGGATAACACAACTCATCATTCCTTCCCACCGAAAGTACCTGGCTCTAACCTTGCAAAGGATCCGGCCAAGGGAAGCCAACTATATCCAAGGGGAAGGTTTGACATCACTAAGGCGTTAGAGAGAACCACCAACTCCATGATGTTGATGGAGGTTTTGTTGAACTATCTTGAGCAGAGGAAGTCTCTCCTAAAGCTCTTGGGAAACCTAGAAGCCATCATTCATCCACCAAAGACTGTCACATTTGACAATGCCAACTCAAATATCTTCCAGGGAAACATAGAGGATCCTCCCTTCTTACTAGGCTTGAACATACAAGGGAAGAACCTATACAACTACCTAGTAGATTCCAGTGCTTCGGGAAATGTCATGCCCTTATCTATATGCTAGAAGCTCAAACTCTTTGCCACTCCATCTAAAGGTGTAGTAGTCCAATTGGAAAAAACTACTGTAAAAATGGTGGGTGACCTGAAGAACATCCAAATTTAGCTCATCCAAGACCACCAAATATCAAGCATAATAGACATCCAAGTGGTGGACATCCCTAAAAATTATGGGATGTTGTTAAGTTAGAATTGGTCTAAGGCCCTTAATGGGTTTTTCTCCATGGACTTCTCCCACTTGTGGGTCCCCTGGGAGGGGTAGTTGAACCAAATTTGGGTAGAGAGTTAACCTAGGATGAAGCAAGCCCTCTCCGAAGTTGGGAGGGTGAATGAAGTCCTATTCTATGAATCTTCCCCCGGGGTGTATGAACCCCTAGAGATCCTAACATTTTATTTCACCCCTTAGGAGGATCCCATAGTTGTTTACAGGATTCAGGACCTGGATGAAAAACTAAGAGGTGAGGTAAACTAACAAGGTAGCATGACAACCCCCACCACACTCTTGTCTAGCACTTGGTGTTGGGTACACTACTAGAAACATTCTGAACTAGAGTGTGGGCCTTGCATTGCCACTGCTACCCACCATATCAATGCCCTTTGGGAGAAAGAATGCAAATCAAGTTTTCTTAGAACCAACAATCATTCTGGCGGCATGCCTAAGGTGTTTCTTGTCCAGTAATCCCAACCAAAGGCTTCTCCAAAGGAATACCTCACCCACATTCCATCAACACCAGAGGAATCACCTCCCAATCATCCCAAAATCAATCCAAACACCACTCCACCTTCCCAGCCTTAGAAAATGAATGATGACTTGTGGACCCTGAAGTTTGATGGATCCCGGTCTAAACAAGGCTACAGGACCGGTGTGGAACTAATTAACCCACAAGGGAAATCCTTCCTCACATCTTATAGGCTATAGTTTAACTACACAAATAATGTTACAGAGTACAAGGCCTTAGTCCTTGAACTCCTGTTTACACTGAGAAAAGGAATCACCAGCCTTCAGGCAATGGGTGATTTAGAGCTTATCGTTAAACAGGTCCAGAGACAATATACTTGTCATGATAAAAGGATGGCTGCATACTACAACCAGGCATGTAACCTCATTGAATATTTTGATGCTTTCAGCATTGAGCTTATTCCCCAGAAAAGAAATTATGTGTCGGATGCCCTTGCCATGTCTTCCAGCACCCTTGAGCCAATGGCTAGTTCCCGGCTCTGAAAGTTTTCTGTTGAGATGGTCCCTACCCTATCCATCCCAGACAATATTACCCAGTTTCAAGTCATTGAGGATGACCAACATATTCTAGCCTTCATGGCTAATGTTGGAATCTTTGAGGATCAGATAGTGGAAGAAAGAGATCACAATGATATTGGGCAGGGTGAAGAAAATGAAGGAAACCAACACTATCCCTAATGGGATGGTAGCTCTTGAACACATCTTTGATTTGGATCCTCAGGGCCAAGAAAAGATGTCATCCTCCTCTGAGGGAGGAAAATTTGAAAAGATCAACATCGGCCAAGCCAATGAAGAAAAACTTGTGTATATTGGTACCTCCTTCTCCCTAGAGGAGAAGGAAAAGATTCTCATGGTTCTCCAAGAATACATTGACGTAATCACGTAGCGGTATGAGGATCTGAAAACTTATGACGCATCCATCATGACCCATATGATCCCACTGAAACCAGATGCTAAGCCTTTTCAAAAAAAGAAAAGACCAATAAACCCATTGATCGAACCTCTAATTCATTAAGAGTTTCATAAACTGCTATCAGCCTGGATTATCTTTCCCATCCGGCACACAACTTGGGTTGCCAACCTCGTCCCCATGCAAAAGAAGAATGGCAAGATCCACCTTTACATGGATTTTTGTAATTTTAACAAAGCATATAAGAAGGACAATCACCCTCTCCCCTCATTGGATGAGGTATTACAAATTGTTACCGGATCCCAAATGATGTCCTTCCTGGATGGATACTCTAGGTATAATCAGGTTATGGTCAAGTACAAAGATAGAGACAAAACAACGTAAACCACCAGGTGGGGAAGGTTTGCATATCAAAGAATGCCCTTTGGCCTTATCAATGTAGGGGAAACATTTCAAAAGGCTATGGACATTGTGTTCAAAGGCCTAGTAAACAGATGCACATGGATGATTTGATAGTATTTTCCCAGGACAGGCGTGATCACTCTGCCCACCTTGCCCAAATTTGTGAGAGATGTCTCCAATATGATATTTCCCTCAACCCTAAGAAATGTATATTCAGGTTCACTAAGGGGAAGATGCTTAGGAATATCATCTCTGAGAAGGGGATATCCATTGACCCTAAGATAGTTGAAGCCCTGCTAAATTTATAGATGCCCGACAACAAGAAAGAAATGAGATCTTTCTTTAGAAAGATAAACTTTGTCTAGCAGTTCATCACTGGATTCACCGAGATAGTGAAACTAGTCAATGACATGATGATGAAAGACACAAATATTGAGTGGAGCCCCGACACAAAGTGAACATTTTCTCAGATCAAGAAAACCATAGTGGACGCACCTGTCCTGGAAAGTCTGGACTATTCCCTCCCATTTCACATATACTCCTTCGCTTCACTGCATTCCATAGCAGCAGTCCTAACACAAAAATTTGAAGGGGAAGAATGACCCATTTCTTTTATGAGATCCCCCTTCAAGAATGTCAAAGTCTAATATTCATCTTTGGAAAAGCAAGCTTTCACTCTAGTCCGGGCAGTGAAGAAATTCCAGCACTATATTCTCCAGAGCATAGTGTATGCTATCATTTCAGACTAGGCGGTGAAATATTTTCTGCTACAAAGTGAACTGGGAGAACACCAGGGGAAATGGATGGCCATCCTCCAAGATTATTATCTAGAAATGCAACCCATAAAGATAGTCTGAGGCTAGGGACTATGTAGAGCAATCACGGAAGGAACTCCAAGCATAGAATGCCAAAATTACATAGTGGAGTCCATCACTCAAAACCCATGGTATACCGATCTAGTGTACCTATTTCTCAACAACAGATGCCTAGAGGGGCTTCCCCCAAACAAATTTCATTCCCTATGGCTGAAAAGTGCACATTTCATGATCCAAAGTGGAACACTTTTCCATAGGAACTATGAAGGGATTTACCTTTGGTGCGTTAATAGGGAGCAAGCTGCTAAAATAATTGAAGAATTTCATGGGCAATTTGGAAGGGGACATGGCTCAGTGGATGGCACTGCTCACTAGATTCTCTGAGCTAGATATTATAAGCCCTTCATATTTAAAGATGTCTACACTCACATGAGGAAGTGTCACACTTTCCAAACAGTGGCACATCATGAGCGGAACTAGCCATGCCTTTGTAGCTGCCCTTCAAATTTAGACCCTTTTCCCAATGGGAATTTGATTTTATTAGGGAAATAAACCCTAACTCATTTTCCAACCACCAGTACATTTTGACTGCTACTGATTATTTCACTTGGAAGTGATTCCATGTAAAAACAACATGACAGATGTAGTTATCAAATTCTTGGAAGAAAACATAGTCACCCATTTCAGAATGTCATTGGTTATAGTGTGTGACAATGGTTTGGTGTTTTCTTCTGTGAAATTACTCAAATGGACCTATGAAAGGAAGATCACCTTGAATTTCTCCAGCAACTACTACCCCCAGGGTAATGGTGTGGTTGAATCTACTAACAAAAATCTATTTGAGGTGATCAAACATCTATTGGAACAAAACCCCTGGGGCTGGCACCAAAAGCTTAGATTCACCCTCTAGGGATTGTATCAGAATAAAGGCCACCCTGGGGACTTCCCCATTTCATCTTGTTTATAGCCAGAATCCAGTATTCCCTGTCAACTTACAAATCTTGGTCTTACAGTTTATGCAGGAATTCAACAACTAGGCCAATATCGTGGAAGTTCAGCTTCTGAATCTGGTGAGGATGGAGGAAAAAAGAGATGTAGTACTAGAGAATTTCGTGCATCATCAAGCAGTAGTTAAATGATGGTTTGAATGAAGAGCCCAATATAAGGCCTTTCATGTTTCAGAATCGGTCCTCCTATATGACAATGCCTGGGAGAAGAAAGGAAAGCACACCAAAATCCAAAGGCTCTAGCTCGAACCATATCTGTGGGGAAAATACTTATTTCCTCAGTACCATGACCAAAGAATCCAGCCCATTTCCCATCAATGGACAATTCCTCAAGCACTATTTTGAATAAGGTAGGTGGTAGGTTTGTCTGAAGTTGTATTATATGTAAAATTCATTCTTATAAATATCTTCTCCAGTGCTCCTTGGGAGTGCATTGTCCTTGTAAATAGTTTTTTGGCTGTCCTCTGGGATCGCCTCCTTTCCATTTTCTTTTTTTTTGTTTTCTGTGTCTTTGTGTTTGTTTTCTGGGTTCCCAACATTTTTTACTTCTTCTTGTAGATAGGTATGCTTCGCATAACATCTAGTCCCTAGAATGATGACTTATACATTTTGGGTAGTTTAGAATCTATTGTTGGCATGGTGGAATTTGTCGACACTCTAGAGTTGTTTTGCATGCATGGTAAAAGGTTATAGGTAATCTTCATCAAATTCATATCTTGATAGTCTTGACATTGGTTAACATAAAATCTAAGAAGCAATTAAACACATGGTCCTTGAGAAGATCAGTTACACTAGTCATTTCCAAGTCTGAATATCATAAGAATATCCTAGGTCCAAAACATTCTCCCCTATTTGGAAATTTAAAGTAGGTGGCAAGGTGAAATAAGTACCACTATGAAAATTAGCTAAGCTTAAGGTTCACGGTGACAGGAGTACCACCTTCCCATCTTCAAAAGAAAAAGAAAAGAAAGGATCTGAAGAATAGAGAATTCCTATATCTGGGGGGAACATGCAAGATGTAATGATTTTGGCTTGATGTATTTAGAGCCTCCTCTCTACTTCTCCCAGAAATCATTGGCTTGATTTTCTTTCAAAGCACACACCTTGCAACTGATGAAGGACTGAAGGATCGAATCACTAGTGAGTTGGATTTTCTCAAACACCTCGTGCCTTGCAAACAGAATGCTCCAGGTAAAGATAGGTTCCAGTTTTTCTAACCAAAGATTTAGAAGTTCTTGAATGCGCTAAGGCATTCTTCCCAGTGAGTCACCATTTGTTATGCCACGCATACCCATCCCTATATTTTGTAGGCAAAATTTTGGGTCCCCCTTTTTGCTTTTTCCTTGTTTCTTTTTCTCTTTTTCTTTCTCCAGCCTTTGCTTCCACAAGGGTCATTTTCTTTTCTTTTGGTCCTCCTTCCTCCGGGACCCGGTCCTGGAGTGTTTTTTTCTTCTGAGTCGGCTGGATTTCCAGACTCCAGGATTCCCTGTCATCACTTCCTCTTTTGCTAGAGGGTGCAATTGTTTGGAATCCCTAGGTCCAAAGTTCAGAGGGTTTACCTTTCCTGAAGTTCACACAAGGAACCAAAACATTTTTACCCTATGGGTATAAATGGGTTTCACCTATCACTTTCACATTTACCACAAAAAAGTTATCTAGAGCAATTACCCAGAGTGATTAAGGCGATTAAACAATGATTAAGTGTGAATTTCTCTTGGTGCTCAAGAGTGCTTAAATGGTGATTAACATTTGTGTGTTCGTGGTCGTGGTCTATGAAATCTTCATCAATTGTAGAGTGCTTCATGTGCTAATCTTCCTACGTCCCTTCATGTTTTACGGTAGGCCCTTCAGCTCTCCTCTTCTTGGTTTTGTCATTCCTGGTTTTGCTTTGTTTTTCTCGTGGTTGCTTCTTTGCTTTTTTATTTTTGTCTTCGTTTTGGTTTTGTTTTGCTTGCTGGTCTATTTTTGCCTCCTGTTGGTGGGATGGCTCTGCAATAAGGTTGTCAGCCTTCCTCACATTATTTGCAGCCCTGTAAATGATGTATTTTAGTTGTAAATGTTGTAAATTCATAGGGTTCCTATGTAAAGTTGTCAGGGCCTTGCTATAAATTATAGGTAATCCTTAGTTGTAGATAGTTCCTATAAATTGTGCCATTTTCTAGCTTTCCCCTGTATATTTGGGTCTGTATATTATCCTGGTAACCCTTCCTATAGCAAACTTGTCGTGCTTTGTATGTTAAAAACCAAGTTTGGAGCTCACCCGTATGGTGCTCTCTAGGCTTAAACTCAGTACTTCCCCTATTTGAGCCATGGTATTTTTCTCTCTCCTGTTTCATGTTTTCATTAATGGTAGGATTAATTTCCCCATGAGTGAGTATTCAAAACATCTCATCTAGCATTCATTTCCCTCGTGTTGTCCCACCTCTCACTATTAAGGGCCATTACGCCATCTGTTGCGTGACCATGTGACAACCCATGTCAGCCAAGTATGGCTTGCCTCCCAATCATGTTTATAATGGCTAGTTTCTCTAGACTCTAGGTGCAAAGAAGTCCTTGGGTCTTCATCCCATTTTTGTCGCATAGACTGATACCCTGAGACCTCCGACTGTCAATCAGAATCCCATCTTTGCTAACTTTTTTATTCCAGGATTTTGATGTGTACTAATATTCTTTGAGTAGGTGTGAGATGGCGGTGAATTTCCCAGAGTCCCTAAAAATGTTGTTTTTTTATCATATTATATGTATTGACAATTCTCCGGTCTTGCAGGTTGCAGAATATCTATCAACATGTCTAAAGTAACAACTCCTCCTGGAAGTCTGGAGCTTCCAACTACCTCCACTCTGGCAGCCACAAAAACAAAAGAAGAAAAGATGTTGGCCAAGCTCCCATTAACCTCCAAATACCTGAGGGAGGGTGTTCTTATGGGGTCCAAACTGGACTCCAAGCTACAGGAGATCACTGATACAGAGCCCAGACTATGGGCTAAAATGTAGGGCCTCGTCCAAACAATAAACCAATAGAGAGATGTCAGAGAAGATATGGCAAAGGATGTGGCTACCTCTAACATCATCAAAGCTGCAAGTTTCCCATGCTCAGTGCAAGCACCAGAGCTGATCCTTCAACTAGCGACACACTATAATGCTCCCACTCAGGTTGTTTTTCTTGCCGATCCTCTACCACTACATTACCCGGTGGCCATTGTCAATCTGGATGCCACCACTTTTAGTTTTGGGCTGGGAATCCCCTAGATCAAGGGAGCCATTGTTATCTCCTAGTTTGTATCATTGAAGGAGTTAAAATAAATTTTTGTTCTCACCTGGTAACATCTAAATACTCATTGACTGAAGTCCCTGAGAAGGGACTATAAGAAGATGAAGTTGGAGATTCCCCGCGGAGACTTTAAAGAATGCATTCAGGCAGGAATCATATTTTTGTTCAAGCTCTTTGGAGAGCCCCATTCTAGAGAATTTTTAGCATGGATGTATTATTTTCTCTACTACATCACCACCTACAATAAGACCTTCGACTGGGTGACCATCATCGCCAATCATGTAGACTTCCAGCTGAAGAATGTCCTACATAATCCAAAGTTCTACATGACCTCCTATGTATTATGGGCACTGGCCCAACAAAGACCCGCTCTTTGAGGTTTGCAGATAGTGGGCATTCTTGAGAATGGGCCCAGCCAGCTTGCCCCATGGGATCATTATCCTTGGATCTAGTTAGAAGCCTCTTTCCTCCATTTTTGTAGGTTAAATGACATGTTCATTTACCATAACATTTTGACACTCACTTGGGACACCAGGTACCAGTTTTCGTAGGAGGTGATGAACTTGGTAAGCACATATGACAATTATTTTATTCAATTACAGAAGCATACTTACATTCGGGTGACTAGCTTCTACAAGATGCCCTACCTACTCCCTAGGTACTGCGGGGATAGGATAATTCTTTTGGAGTTCTATAGGCAAATCCTAGAACTCCTCGCATTCTTTGGCATGAAGAAGGTTACATCCATTCCATTCCCAATTACTTGTGGGAACTATTCTTGTAGTCTCACAGTAGCTAAGGAGGTATACAATGAGCTAAAGAGTCTGAGATTGGCAGAATTCCACCTTACCAGAAATAATTTTGATCCAGTAGAAAAGATAAGAGAGGCATTTCCTCGAGGATCCGCGCCGCATAAAGTTCATGTTGGAGACTTCTAGGCAGATTGTCAGGATAGTTTTGATCTCTAGGCCTAGAAACATTCATAGATATCCAAAGGTTTGATGAAGGTACTCAGCCTTCAGGGCTTCCCAAAATCTTTTACAGATGATGGGCCTCTGGACAACCCATCATACAAAGAATAGGGGATCGACAAGTTGGATCTCCCTCCGATGGATTGGGACACCCCGGAGAACTTAAAAATTGAGGATGTGAGTCACCACATCATTGATAATAGTCATAAATATTTTGAGATGGTGTGTCTGAGGAGCACCTGTAAGGGTCTAATCTTACGGTGGCTCTTCTTTGACCTCCGGAGCCGTGGGACCAAGCAAGCACAAGGGGAAGGAGAAGAAAGACGTCCCACCCCAAGTTACTCCCTAAGGTATACTCCCCTTTTTGGAGAAAATTCACAATCAGTTGGAGGCGTCCCAAATAAAAAGATAGAAAATAACCACCCAGCTCTCCCACGGTCTCCTGGTTACTCCAATGTTATCTTCTCACCCGGCAGGATCCCCTTCACTAGCGGTGCTCATGAGGTGGAAAATAGAGGTTGACACATAGTAGATATTCTAGATGTCGGGGCCCCATTGCAAAGAAAGAAGTAGAGGGTAGGCAATCCCCCAAGCACAAACACGGGCCCCAGCATGCCCAATGTTCCCCCGGTGGAGGTCAGTCTAGACTCCCCCAAACTGGATGATCTTCCGAAGACCTCCCCCCGCATGATGACTTTGATGACATCTTTAGGATAGATGAAATCATGAATCTACATGGGGAGATAGATAAGGTGGTAGAAGAAATAGCTGCACAAGAAGTGGAGATAATCCCTAAAGATGGGGAAACACTAGAAAAGGAAGTGGTCCCAGAACAAGGGGTCCAAGAACTTGGAAATGAGCTAGAACAAGAAGAAACACAAAAGGATCCACAAGATGTGGAGGAAACATCAGTCCCTGGGACTGATACAGATTTAAGGCAAGAAAATGATGAGCAACCGATAGCTGGGGAAGCCGGACCTACGGGATCAACTATATCCCTAACCATCATGCTCCAAATACCTTCACTTACTCCAAGAAATCAAGTACCCTGGAGCACGACATTCGGTGAGGTGGTCTCAGTGGCCTAGTAGATAAAAATTGGCCAGACACCTCCGCCTCCTACAAAATATGTGCCTGTGGAGAAGGATGTCCCGAAGAATGATGCTAGAGATGAACAACAGCAACAACAACAAGATGGGAGGGATAACCTTGATAATGTGGACTCTGAAGCCATAGATGTTGAGAAGGATAGGAAAAATCCTGATAATACAAATATTCTAGTGCCAGCAGAGATGGGGTCCCCAACACCACAAATGAAGTCACCACTAGAGCAGAAAATAATGAAACCCTAAGGGAAAAAGAAAGGGAAAAAGAGTCAGATGTGGCCATGGATACCAGAGATACACCCCCAAACTCTGAAAAAGGCCCTGATACTCATGCCTTAGAAACAAAACTACCCCAACCCCATGATGGCTGGTGGAATCCAGAAAGAGAATGGTGCCAGTGTCGATAGGCATTCCCCTATCATTGGCCAAGATGATGGCCCAGAATGCAGAGGCTAAGAAGCCCAAAAAGGCCCAAACCATCCATACCCTCTGACCTGGTCTGGGAGGAAATACAGTTTTAGTAGTTGTAACCCCTCCCCCAGATACAGATGTGTCGATAATAAGGGCTGAAGACTATGCAATCACAAAAGTGCCTCTAAGGAGGAGAGATAAGCAAGGTGAGATAGACCTATTAAGAGAGGCAACCTGGGTAGTTGAAGCCTGGTATGATAAACAGGCACTGAAGTTAAAGGAAGAAAGAGAGAAAAATGAAAATCTCCTCAGACTTCTCGTCAAAATTACATAGCCACTGGCTGAGATCCATCTGAAAGCCTCCACCTCAAGACCATTGCTTCCGTAGGGTGACATGGATGCTCTTAGGGCCATGAAGAAGAAGGCATAGGCTATAGATGAGTGGATCATGGAGTAGATCAGGGCCGTAAGGAAATTCCTAGAAGTGTCACTCTGGTACCTTTACTTGGTAAATAATCTCTTGAGTTAGGTAAATGGTTCTATCATCCTGTGGGAAGGTAACATAGAAAAATATGAAGAGTATAGGACTAGATTAGATGAAGTCATCAACTCCAGAGAAGAGGTCATCACCAAGGCAATAATTTTGGGAGAGGAATCCTTTGAATTCCTCCAGGCCCAGTACTCCATACTTGGCCTTAAAATTGAGGTATGCAAGCAACTGGTTACAACCCTCAAAGAGAAGGTTACGGTGGTTTGGTATCCTTTGGACCTATACAAAGCATTGATTTGGAGGGTTTCACAAGTTGATCCCTTCACCACCACAACTTATGCCCCAGAGGACTATATCCTTAGTAAGTTTGATGAGCCGATGGAGTCCCGGTTTAGTCTGCTGGAGATTTCAATAGAGGAAAATTGTCAAGAATATCCAAGATGATGCTCCAGGCTCATGACTCCATTAATCTAGTCAATCAACTCTAGGATGGGGCCAGAGATATTGAAGAGAAGTTTGGAATTATCAAAGATATAGATGGAGATGGCATTAGTCAAATTTTGGAGGCTTTCAAAAAAAAAAAGGGACGATAAATTTCTCTGAACTCTGAAGGTTCTCACCCGTAGGGTGCAATTTTGAACATTCATTATTCTTTGAGCGTAAGCTCCCTGACTCTGGAATTCCAGATTCAAAGTTTGGTAATCATTCAGTGACCTATGTCCAGGTTCTTTGGAGCCAATTGGTCATTATCCAGTAGTTAATAAAGGGGTCAGAAGGTAGGTGATCCTGATAAGGCATGTCAGTTTGAGGGATGGCTCTGACAAGTGATTTTCCCAAGGCACCACTCCAATATTAACTACCTGGTGCATCGAAGACAATGACCCACAGTTTGCATTAATGAAGGCTATGTAGCCTCGAACTCTGAGAAGATTGGATTTCTTCTATTCTTACACCGACACTCTTCTTGAGGCCGATTCTTCCATCCTTTCTTCTTGTCTTCTTCCTCTATCCTGTCAAACCTATGTTCTTTTCGAGGTTATTGTAAGTGTTGCAGGTAGTATCAGCCACCATATATTGTATTTTAATGTTGAGTGTATAGTTAGATTAGGTTGATTTTTAGGGCAAGTTATGTGTATAAATAAGGAATCCAACCTCATTTCAAGGGTCAGTGAAATTGTTGATTTTGTAGTCCAATACTATTAGCATTTTGTTTCTCAATAGCTGCAGGGCTCAACGCTCAATAAGTCTTAGTTGTTAGATGCTCCCTTGGAGCCATTGATGTACACACCAGTGATGGTGGAACACCTTGTTAATGAAGAAGGAAGAGTTTCTGGAAATAACATTTTTGGCATTCTGATCTCTGAATTAGCAATATATATTTTGTGTTGTATGTTTCTAATGTCCTCTACTTTGATGTTTTGTTAGATTAGATGATCTCATTTCCCCTTTCTATTGAATATGTATGAATTGATGGTTCTGTATGGATTCAGTATTTAGTGTAGTTCATTAGAGCATTGTTGATGTTAAAGATATATTGCATGACTATAAGTAGAATAACGAACTCCTAACCTTGATCTATCTTTTTCTATTTGTTTGGTAAACTCATGCATGCTTGCAGGAAACCCCAACCTACTAACAAAATCCCCACAGAAGACAAGTCAAAACTAGATATTCCCCAGAACAAAATAGTCACTTTCCCAACTTAGCTCCCCGCACCATTGAGACCCGACGCTTAGGTGCTTGAAGGCCAAAAGAATTTATTCCACAGACAACCTTTACAGGAGAATTTGGTTGGTACCCCAATACTGGGTGACAACTCTTCCTTTGTTGATGAGACTGGTCACAATGTCCCGTCAACACCCTTGAATTTGGGATTTCTCTGAACCCCATGAAATGCACTTTTGGAGTGACAAAAGTTACATTATTGGGGTATATATTTTTAAAGGAAGGGGTTAGAATTAACCCAGATAGGGTAGTTTCTATTGACAAGGTATTCAATCTTTTTCGGTCAGGTAAACTTTCTCAGAAGATTTGTCACAAACTTTGCTAAGAAAAGTAGGCCAATTTCCAAAATGTTGAAAAAAGATGCAAAAATTTAATGGGATGGAGAAGCCTGTTGGTTGTATTTCTTGCTTTGGCAGTTTTCCTGGTTCCCTATCCTTTTTTATGTTTCTGGTGGTTTCAATTCAGTTATCTCTCGTTCTTTTTGGCCTTACCTTTGCTAAGTTTTCAGGTTTTCAAATTTGAACTTACCTTATTTTGCAAAACCCTGAAAACCCTAGGATTTCCAAGTAATTAAACGTAAAAAAAAAAACCCTAGGCCATGTCGTTCTATTTCACTGTTACTTTTTCTATCCACTTAAGGCATGTGTTTTAAATTAATCGCCTTGTCGCTTTACCCTAAACGAATATTCCATAAGTCTTCCCGACTTCGCGTTTTCCTTTTGTCACATGGTCTCATTCAAATTTAGCATATTCTCTTGGCATTATGAGACTCAGAAATTTCTTCATGTCGGGAAGTCACAAGATAGTTATATCATAAGGCTTTATGCAGAAGGGACCCACTCCTTAGTCGGGTAATCGCGACAAATTCTCAACAGTTTTCAAAATGTCTTCAGACTTCGCGATTACTTCATGTCGCTTTATCACCAAATGAATCCAAAGCTAAACAATTATGCAAAGCCTTTAGTCACATGGTCTCAAGAAGAAATGGCAGTTAAGAGATTTTAACTGAGAATACATGACTAACTATCTAAGGTTTGCAGTAAAGTATAGTCAGGATGTCGCCAGAACAAGATGATGTCTCAGTTCTCCATTTTGCAAAAAGTAAACTAATGATTGTGTGACATGTGTCATAAGGCGGGTGGATGTTAAGGAATTATCACATGGTCGCTAGAAGTAAAAAGTGGACTCAGCGACATTAAGACTAAGTGCTTTCCTTACAATCGCGATGTCTGAGAAAGATTTAAGGGTGTGCATGGACATTTAGCGATTAAGTGACGACCGTCAGATGAAGGAATAACAGGGTCTAACAGTGGTCACAAAGTCTGAGAAGAAAAGTGCCCAAAGGTAAAATTCCTCATGACTTGGCGATTAAAGTATGTCGCACAGTTGTTAGAAGTGGAAAAAGGGCGCATCTAACCTGTTGTGATAAAATTAAACATTCAGAACTTGATTCCACGATCGGGCGACTAGGTATGGTCACATAGTCTTGACAAGGAATAAAAACACTCAGTGACTAGGAGATAACCATAAGAAGTCAAGGGAAACGATTAGTCGCAAGGTCTCAAAAAGAATAATGAGTTAGTCTTAACTATGCGTGACTTTGATTTCAGACGGGTTGCATGATCACCAGATAGTGATTACGGTCAGCCAAGGGTAAGAAAATGCATTGTCGCTATGTCTCAAGATAAACCATGGGTTAGTGATAGAGGCCCGTGAAAAAGAGACTTCATGCAGTCACGCAGTCGCTTGATCATAAAATCTAAAAAAATGGCGGCAGTTTTTGATGTGAAAATATGAATCGCTCAGTGACCAATCACAGGCTTATATTTTGATTACTGTGCAAAAAGAGTAGCTGAGATGTAAGATAGTTAAAAAATCACAATGTGACATGTCAGCTCTTTTAAATGTTGTATGATTGTTCTGAGGATTCATTTTTGAAAATTTGATTTCTTGTCAAGCTCAGAAACTACGGCTAGGTTTTTATTCAAGTTCACAACATGTCAAATTAATGACAGAACTGATGTTTCTGAATTATGAGTTGTGTACTCTGAAAGATGGCTATAAGGAGTTGATGGTGCATTCATTTTCATTCACCATGCTTTCAGTTTGAAGAGCTCAAGTAGTTAAGTTTTCAGAAAACAAATATTTTTTTCAGTTTGCAGTGTTTCCAAAGTTGATCAAAGAGTTCTAAATTTTAGCAAATTGTGCAAGATAGTCATCTAATCTCTGTGTTAGATTTGTTTCAATATCAGTAAGGAGTAAGAGATTCAAGGAATTGAAAATATGAGTGGGGCTATGAGTGTTGCTTCGACAAGTGGAGGAAGTGAAGAGGAGCAGAAGGGAAAGGCGAGTTTTTCTGATGAATTCCTCCGTCTCCTGCCTAGTTCAACACAGAATAAGAAGGCTAATGCTAATGTCCTCATTGATGAGTAAAAGGACATTCGAGATGCTGTGACTCCAGGCACAACAGGTTTATCCCTTTTCACTTATTTCTATAAAAATTATGATAAGCCCATCCCAGTATCAAACCCTTGGACCTGTGGTTTGGCTAGGTTAATTGTTCCTGATGTCTTCCTAGATGTAGACCTATTCTTAGACCTAGCCAATCACTATGATGTTTTTACAAAGACCATAAAAAAGGATGATGGCACTACCCTCTTAATTTTGAATAGGAACTCATTCATGCCGGCTTTTGGCTTATTCAGTACCATGTCTACTAAAATTGACATGACAAAGCAGGAGAAGAGGTATAGTTCGAAGCCTAGTATTGCTAAAGGCTTATTGTAGAAACACATGTTGAAAGAAGTAAAAAATTATTTAGATCCTATGTCAGGGGACAGCCCATATTATTATAAGGATCTACACTTCTACATTAAGTATATCTCTTATGCTTTGTGTAGAGTACTAGGAAGAGATGGAGATGCAGAAAAAATCAATGTTGACATCCTGATGATGGTGCTAGACTTACAAGAGGTGCACTCAAGCACCAGCTATGACTATATATAGCACATAATTGATGAAATGCATGAGGGTTTCATTGCAACCTAGAAAAGACTAAAGAATCCAAGGGAGAAGGAGCCTAAATTCTTGCATTACTCAGTTCTTATGCATCTCCTCTTGTATTTCAATTTTGTAATTATGGATGTCCATAATTTAACTCCTCAGAGATTCTACCAGTCAACACCAAATCCCATCCAATTTTGGGTCATGATTTGTAATTACACTTCTAGGGAGTGTGACTACTATGCTTTTTAGAATTGGATTGTGTATCCAATGGTACAGAGTTTGGGAACAAGCAGGACAAGGGTCCCATTGAAAATCATACAATTGCTTAGGCCCTATGATTATACAAATAATTGGCCTACAAAACATAATTGGGGTTATTTCTTCTTGGAGGAGAATTATACCATTATCAAGGTATATGGGTAGATTCACCCACCTCATTTATTACCATATCATGTGCCTACAAGAGTGCCTGCAATGGAATTCATATGGCAGTTATTATTAACAGATAATGAGCACTTTGCACCGCACAAGAAGGGGACTATAACCCTCAGGCAATTCAAGATTCTCAACTTTACATTTGGTAAAAGTGTCATTGATGAAGTGGGTCAGTGGTTGGAAAGATACAGAATGGGAGCAGCCCCCTATAGATACATTGATCCAGAAGGATTCATGGCAGGGGTTAGAAAATTGTATACTCCTACTATCCCTAATATGAATGTCCACTGTGAGCGCATAGAAGAAGATGCAACAACGAACATCTTGGATGAGGATGACATTCATATAAGAAGATTGAGGATCCAGGAGCTGTTGAAGATGGAGAGATAAATAAAAAGAAAAGGGCTGTCTTTTGGTGTTTTTTACCCTGATCTCCCATATTTTGATATAATTAACGCCATGATAGATAACTATTATGTGCTTGTAGAGAAACTGGATATAGTCCTTGACAAGAAAGGTGCTCAAACACCTGAACACTCAGAGTCAGAATATGATAGTAGTAGTGACAGTGATTATGCACGTCCTACTATGTATCCTTCACCACAACAAGCCTCAGAGCAAGAAATGGCTAAGATCCCACAGTTGCAGGGAGCAGAGGGTCACATTATAGATATGACAGTTTCTACCCAGCCTGATGATGTAGAAAAGCCTGCTACAAAGAGGCAGAAATTGGAATTAGGGCAGACTTCAATAGAAGGACAAAGTAAGAAAAAAGACAAGGCTAAGGCCTTAGTACCAGGCACTAGGTTATATGATCATAACCTAAGAAAGGAAATCAGGAAAGGCAAGAAGCAACGGCCTGACCTAGAAGATGAAGTTGAGATACCACTCAAGGCCTGTGTTGATGAAAGATTGCTTCATCAACAACAGTTTCTAGATGATAATAGCTTTGTTGAAATAGAGGAGTTTAAAGACTTCCTAAGATGGCATAAAACAGAGCAAATAAGATCCCAATTAACTATTGATGGAAAAGAAACAATAACAAATGAAGCCCTAGTGGCTTTACAGAATTATGATCCTGAAAATGAGGATATTTCACCCGAGGATGCTCGGAAAATGGTGCTGAGAAGTGGAATATTATTGGCTGAGGGATGGGATTTGGCATCTGCCTTTATCATAGACCAAATTAGAAAATAGCCAGATCTCAAAATGGCTAGTGAGGTCCAGATGGGAGATATGATAAAAGGATTTGG
>MU227853.1:3621590-3631873 GCA_018584345.1 Thuja plicata
GGATGATGAAGTAAAAGCTTGGGAAGTGATGACTACACCAAAGAAAAAGAAGCCTGTAGTAGAAGAAGAAATCTTGGACGATGAGTAAGGTGAACACTTGGCACTGCACTGTTCAAGACAAGAGGGATAGTTATTGCAAAAGGAGAATGTAGGTGAGTATGTAAGCACAGCTATCTGGACTCAACATAAATACTACCAGCTACCATCTATGCAAATCTGATTGCAGTCGCTAGATCGTGTCAAGAACCAAGAATATTTGTTTATATCTTTTGACTTGGTCATTTCACCGCTTCTTCTCTCTTTCTTTTTGTCTCTCTTGTAACTTGAGGGTTAGGTTTTCTATGACCATCCAAAGCTTGTTGCATCCTTAAGGGATTCCAAGATGGTCAAAAACCTATATATAGCAAAAAAGAGTTGTAATTAAAAAGGGTCTTTGATGTTGTAATGTTTTAAAAAGAGATAATATATTGCAGAATTCAGATGTTCTGAACTTATGTCTATCTTTTGAAGCTGTATAATCTTTCATGTATGGAAAGATGGATCATATAAATAATATATGGTGCAATTTTACTCTGTTCCATTGCTGTCTCTTTATTCTCTGTGTATGCTCTTTTATGTTAAGTTTACAAGGTATTCTGAAGCATTTTGGTTATTAGGTAACTATCTGATTGCTTGCAAGTTTCTTTTAAGGAAAGAACTAAGTTTTGTGAGTAGTTTCAGGGAGCATACTGCTTTGTATAAGGATTTGATACAATAGTTTTGAGGTGAAAGGGTAATTTGTAAGGCAACTTATTTGAATTGCATGTGGGTTGTAAGGCAGCTTACTGTATTTTTTTTCTATGAGATCTTAGCTTATTTGACTCTATAGCCCAGAAGCTAGGCACTGGTCTAGAAATTAATCTGATAATCTATCTTTGCCTAAGTTATTCCAAGATATCAAAACCAATTTAATCAAAATATTCTTGTTACCAAGAACAAATGAACTGAACTCAGTAAGGACCTATGTCAGCGGGACAGTGTCCACTTTAGTGATTCCTTGGAGAGTGAATCATTAGGTTATCCCTCCTACTATAAAAGGAAGAAGGATAAAAATCCTTGTATCACTGGTTTTTTCTATACTTAAGACCATAATTTTGTATGGTTGTATCTTGCATCTGATTATGCTTGGTCATTTGCAAGGTGATTTATAAGTTGGTTTAACAAAGGTACATAGCAAATCAGTGTCCACATTAGTACATACTGTGTAAACAACAATCATAAGAGGTAAAACCTGCCTGAGTATATGTGGAACTCAAAAACAAAGAAGGACCTTATCGAGTCCTTAGAAATTAGCCTTTCTCTTGTCAAAAGGAATTCTCATTTAAGTATAATCAGTATACTGTCATTTTAAGGTTGTGGTACAAGAAAAAGTGCTAACAAAGCCACCAAATCTTTTCAAGAAATAAAACAAGCTATCAAATATGCCCCTATCCTAAGAACTCCTAACTATTCAAAAACCTATGAAATTCTTTTCATTTGCATCATGCCATACTATTGCTGATGTCTTGTTACAAAAAAATGAGGAAGGGTTTGAACAACCTATTGCTTTCTTTAGCAAGTCCTTACAGGCTATAGAACTAAAATATGATATAAATGAGAAGAAAGCTTATGCACTGGTAAAAGTTGTTAAAGTTTTTAGATGCTATTTAATAGGTGCAATAGTAGTTGCTTATGTACCCTTAGCAGCAGTAAAAGACATCTTCACCCAGCAAGAGGTTTCAGGTAAATGATGCAGATGGATCAACAAGATCCAAGAGTTTAACATTGAAATTCAAATCACCAAGTTGGTCAGAGGAATGGGTTTACCCAAGTTGATGGCTAACACAAAATTGGATGCAAATCATGTCAATACCCTAGAGGAAGAACAAAGACCTTTTATCTATAACCTTGACCACTGTGATTGGTACAAGAATATTATTTATTACTTACAAAGAATGAACTATCCACATGGGATGGATGAGAATAAGAAAAGGGCCTTAAAGCTGCAAGAAATCCATTTTTCCTTGATCAGAGATGAGCTGTGGTGGAGGAATCCTCAAAGGATTCTGCTAAAGTGTGTTGATGAAGAACAAGCAGACAAGATTCTACAAGAAATGCACAATGGAGTATGTGGGGGAAATTATATGGCCAAGACCACTACACATAAGATTCTAAGAGTAGGATTCTGGTTGCCAAGTATATTTAAGAATTCTTATCAGCTGGTTAAGAAATGTGATGCTTGCCAACATTTCTATGGTAAATTAAAATTCTTAGGTAATGTACCTCTTACACCAATGGAAGTTCAAGCCCTTTTTTAGCAATGGGGTATTGATTTTATAGAGGAAATAGCTACTAAATCCAGTGGAGGACATGCATGGATAATTGTAGCAACTGAATACTTTACTAAGTGGGTTGAAGCAATCCCCACTAAAAGAGAAACTAGTAAAGTAGTAATAGATTTCTTGTTGAAGAACATAATCACTAGGTTTGGGTGCCCAGAAAAAATAATATTAGACAATGTCATGTGTTTTAAATTTGAGGATTATATGAATTTTTGTGTTGAATATGGCATTCATAAATTTTACTCTGCACCTTACCACCCATAGGGGAATGGCCAAAAAGAATCCATAAACAAAAGCCTGCTTAAGATCATTAAGAGAGTCCTAGATACAAATAAGAAGGTATGAGACTCAAAGCTTACAATGGCTATCTGGGCAAATAGAGTGACATCCAAAAAGGCTAGAGGATGTGCACCTTTTGATTTAGTATATGGGATTTAGGAAAGACTGTCCCAAAATAATCTAATGCAAATGTACAAGTTTGTCCAATTATATGTTGATGATATTGACAGTGATATGCAGTTGAGAATTGATGACCTAGTGGAATTGGATGAAACCAGGAGGGAAGCTTCTGTGACAAATGCTAAACTTCAATTATGGGAAAAAACCTTGTATGATAAAAAGGTAGTCTCAAGACAATTTTATGTGGGAGATTATTTCCTAATGTGGAATGCCAGTTTAGGAGATAAAGTAAAACATAGAAAATTTGAACCAATCTGGCTGGGACCATAGATTGTCCATGAGAGGTATGGGCATAATTCTTGTTTATTGAAAGACCTTACTAGAAATATTTTAGAACTGCCAGTTCATGGATAGTTCTTGAAGTTATACTTCTCTTGAATTCTAATAATCCATGAACATTAGGTTGTGTATATACTATGTTTCTGTAGTGTGTCCTTTCTGTCTTAGTTTAGTTTGCTTTATGTTGTGTGTGTTGTTTAGTTTTTTGAGTTGGTTGGTCTGCTTCACCTGAGATTCTAAATTCTTGAAATACCTGCAAGAGGTATTCATCCCTAGAAAGACCTTCTGTTAGGTATATTTAATTTTTTTCCAAGCAAGTGAGTCCTTGGTTTGTGAGCTTCAAAGAGGTCATGTGTAATTTTTAAAACCCTTGTTTTAAGTCTTCAAGTGTAAATCATGTTTTAAAAACCCTAAGTGTTGAAGTGGTTTCTGTTTTTACATTACCTTTTTCATCACTTAAGTTATGTGTCCACCATGTGTTTATTAAGCAGGGCCATGTTCAATAGTTTATAAATCTCTAAACACTTTAATATTTCCTAAGTTTGAGAGTCTACAAGTATTGATTTAATATTATATCATGTGTCAGGAAAGTTTGTTTTGATCTAACAGTTCGTGCATTCCCAAAATAAGAAGATGATTGAGATCTATTCTTCAAGGCATTGTGACATGATGCCACATGTATCTGGCAGGACTGCCTCTAATTGAAATAAAAATAAGAAGATCATCATAGATGCTTTTAGATCTAATGACCCGTGCTTTGCCTTAATATGAAAGATGATGTGAAATTAACCTTCAAGGGAATGCGCTACGATGCCGTGTGTCCAAGTGGGTCTAGGCATGGTTTTAAGGATGAATTTAAATAAATTACAAATCAGATTTGATCTGACGGTGGTTGCAAAGCCTTATGATAAAGATGCGGATGAAATAACCTTTAAGGGAAAGCGCCATTGCGACACCTGGCATCCAGCGGGCCTAGGATTGTAATAAAGGATCAAGTAAATCTATGACATGTTTAAAAGAATCTAATGGTTGTCGCTACACCTCAAGTAAAATATGAAAGGAGGTTAAGTATTAGGGAACACACTGTGATGACGCGTGTCCCACTGAGCAAGTTGAAGACCGTGGTTAATGGACAGCTAGCTGAGTAAAGATAAGAAAAGTTTAAAAATATCCAATGGCTAGTGTAAAGCTTCTGATCAAAATTAATGTGATTTTAACCATTAAGGCATTGCATGGTGCTTCCATGTGTCTCTGCAAAATCAAACCCACGGGTTATAAAGTTGGATAAAACTAGTAAAGATCACAAAGATCGAATGGTTGGCACTAAGTGTTGAGCATAAAGAGATAGATGTATAACCATTAAGGGAATGGGAAATTGTGATGCGTATTCAAAATGATGGGACCCTCTGGCAATGTAAAGTAAGATAAAATGCAAGCAATTTTAGAAAGCTCTAACAGTGGGCGTAAAGCCTCAGATCAAAAGTGTTCAAAACATAACCTTTGAGGGAATGCACCATTATGACACGTGTCAAAGGAGATGAAGATTATAAAGGATTTTTTGTACAATGTCTAATGTAAATGAAAGTTTTCAAGATTGAGGGTTATGTTTTAAAAGGCTAAAGTAACAGTTGCGAACCGTTAGCCGTAAGATTTTGAACTCAGACAAAGTAATGGTCAACGTGTGTTTTCTAAAGTAAAACTTTAATGCTCAGAAGTGATGGGATTTTTATTTGATCAGTCATTCAAGTCTTACTTGGCATAGTTATCAAAATTGTGGAGCGGAGCAAAGTTGCAGTAGTCGCATTCAAATTTTCAAGTCATCTGTAGAATGGGTAATTTTTTGATACAAGTGTTTCTGAGTTCTGAAATTTGAAGAAATATTAGGGCTTGTAGTAACAGGATTCTATTATGAAAGTTGTCGAATTATCATACTTTTAACACCCTAAATTGAAGATGCCTTCCAGAAGAGAATTTAAGGGTAAAATAGACTACAAGGAAAGGAATGTATGTGATGACCTGATACAACAATTGACTAGGTCAACCAATGATTCAACAAAATTCAAGGAAATAGTTCCCAAGAACCCACATTTTGAAATTGGTGAAGGTTTGCATGATTTGGGTCAATGGGATAGAGATAAAAGTATAGGTATGACTGGTCTAGCTATATTTAAGGTAGTTTTTGGCCAAAGAAATGCCTATGCCCCAAACAATAACATATGGCAGTTTGATGTAGGAAAATTAGTGGTGCTTGTAGTTTTCATGGACATAGATATGCTTATGTAGATAGCTGATAAGTATGACAACATAGATAGAGTGGTCAAGGATAAGGATGGACACATTATGATCAGTGTAACTATAGAAGAAATTAGAAAAAATTTTAGGTTGAATGATGAGGACACCCCTATGGACAAGATTGATTTCAATGAGTTTACAGAGGTATATCAAGCCCAAAATAATTATTTAAGAAGTGAACCCTTAAAGGAATATTTTAACAAAGTTGAGGATTTGATTATGGTAGGACCAAACACCAAAGAACCTTTTAAACTGGACTACTTTATTCCAAAGGCTAGAGGAGTATATAGGTCTTTGTGTCAATCTATGGGGATGATGAAGAAAAGAAAATGCCCATCCATTATATGTTCATGATGGTATAGATTTTGCATCCTCATCTGACAATAATTTTTTATTTTGATCCATACATTGCAGACCTAATACATGAGGGTTTGATAGGCATGAAGGATAAAAAAGTGACCAAACCTTTTGCATGGTACTCCCTGTTGATGCACATGTTTTTGTTCATAGGGGAAAATTACTTTGAAAAGGAGATGGACTTAATGAAAGTTAAGGATGATGAGGATATGCTAGTACAATTATGGAATGCATATATATCTTTAGATAACAAAGAATCAAGTTATATCACATTTGATAGATTTTTTACTGCCATACTTAGGGCATTATTACTGACTGATGATCCTAGAATGCCTCTGATACTTTTACAACTCTTGAGGCCAAAGGAATATAATCAGAAACTAAACATAGTACATAATTAGGGAGATGTTATTCTTTACCCAGTATCAAAAATATTTAGAATTTATGGCTTTAGAGGAGTCCCTAGCATATTACCTTACAAAGTGCCTATTAAGATAGGATTAGCAAAAATAATAAGGAAAATTGGAGGCCAACGGGAAGAAGCAATAACATTAAGAGGGAAAGGAACTATATTTCCTACAATCACAGGTGCCCATCAATTCATTATCACAAAGGGAGGATGGAAACACCTGCAAACATATATGTCCCCTTATCATTTGAGTACTGCAATATCAAGACATGTTGATCCAGAAGCATTTATCAAATATATGTTCAAGGAAAAGACAACGTTCTTGGTGTTAAACCATCAATTCAACTTTCCTGAATATGTGATTAGAAATGAATTTGATCTAATAGAGAAAGAGATCAAAAAGGAAAAATGGCTAGCATGTAAGAAAAACCTAGATTTTGTGCAGCACTTTGATAAGTTGTATGACCCCTTCAAAGATTTTCAGCCATGAGCTAAAAAGATGGATTCTTTAATGGAGATGTTTGAAGATATCATGTAGGCATTGAACCAAAAAAGGGATATGATCTTACAAACAGAGCCAGAGAGGGCCAAAGCAATGTTGAGTAGGAATGTTCCTATTAGGAATGCCTCAGGAGGAAAGTATGTAGTATACCAGAGGAGAGGGTATAGTTCAGTCCTACCAATAGCTGAGAAGACCCTTGATCCAAAAGGGAAAAGGCCACTAGAATCAAGCACTCAATAATTTCCATCCCTAAAAGGCAAAGGGTAGAAGGAGAACAGAAAAAACAACAGGAAAATATCTACTCTCCTTCCCAATCTCCAATGCATATAGATGAACAGGTTGTAGCAGAACAATTATTACAGATGGGAAATGTTGGAAAAATATATGTCATAGCCCAAGAGATACAAGAAGGAATGCCTAAAACCCCAAAACATGCTTCACTAGATTTAACAGTTGTAAAATATGTTGGTAAGGAATTAGACCCCTTGACACAACAAGCCTGTGACAAGTTTCTTTCTAGTGATAATTTTGTCAAAGGTAGGGCATTTTTACAATTCTTATGGAGAATCCACATAAATGAATTCAAAGAGAAGTGCCAACAAAAGCATAAGAAACATCCTGCAAGGAGTGAAGAGGAGATTCAAAATGAAATAAAATAAGAAATGATATCCATATTTGAGAAGATAACTCCTAAAGAAGGAAGAGAATTGGTAAAAAATGAAGGAGTGTTAATACTTCCAAAATGGGATCTTGCAGATGCTATTGTTTTTGATGCTGTGAGAAAGGAAACTAAAGTTGTCCATGCTATTGAGGTAGAGGCAAAACAAGCATCCAAGGGGGTAAAATTCAGTGAAGATCATGCAACCCTTGTTATGTGGAAAATAAAAAAGAAGAGCCATAAGGCATCTGGTAGAGATGATTATATTGAACATGCAGGTGGCCTCATGGTAAGAATAGTAATAGACACCTCAAGGGTAGAAGTTGCTAGCCTTACTCTGGAATCAGAAAAAATTGGCATGAAAGTAGCTAAGAAATAGGAAGAATAAATCAAAAGCCTGAGGGAAAAATGTGAGATAGTCATGAAGGCCTATAATGATGAGGTGATAATGTTTGTTGAGAAGGATAAAAATATTGATATCCTTGAAGGTGAACAAACAACTCAGTTTGTTCCTCAAAGAATGATTGCACAAGATCCTCACCAACCCTCATCATCAAGTCCAATTATAACTTATCCCCCTTCTCTCATGCCATCAAGTCCCAATACACAGGAAGACCTTGAATTAGAAAGGGAAAGGCTAGTTACTGAGAGGACTAAATTAGAACAATCAAGAAAAAAGTGGGATGAAGACTGTGCAATTTTCAAAGAAGAAAAGGCATGGAAAAAACAAAGATATGTTGATAAAATACATGCCACTTGCGTGCAATGCACTCAGGATTCAAGTCCTGATGTCATCTATTTACAGGGAAAGAACATTGTTAGCATATTGATTGAATATAATGTAGATAAGGATAGGTGGGATCTAATAATGGATAGATGGAAAGGAAAGAGGGTAGAATTGAAATTCTTCTATTCTACATCTAAAGAAGAAAATAATGTTTATATCATATTGACTGGTAATTATAAATGTTTCAAATTACTAATGGACTTGGACATCAAGAGGAGTATCATTTTGAGGAAGGTAGAAACTTTAAGGAAAGAATATTCAAAGGATCATTATGAGATGTTTCCTAACTTGTTCAAAAAGAATGGTGAAATAAAAGGTGAACCATTATGGATGAGACAAATGAATAAGGCATTGGCAATAAGGACCAATAGTGTTATTACTTTGGAAAGCACACTCATGTTTGTCTAAACTATTGAAATCATAAATAAAGCCAAGTCATTATTTGAATTTTGGAAAGATGAAATTGAGAAAGCCAGTGTTAGTTGGAGTGAAATCAATAGAAAAAAGGATGAAGTCATTTGATGACATGTAACTAATTGAATGTTTGAAGATGTTAAGTTGATCACCAAAATATAGAAAGATAATGCAAGACATTAAATCTATTAATGAATTGTATTGTTATTGATGTCAACTTGATATAATCTAATCAGTTATATTCAGAGTGTCAAAGACTTTAGAGGATCATAGAGATATAGATTATGCTTTCAGTAATGCATAAAAGACAAGCATTCACTATGTAACTTCAAACACCAATGGCTAGTGGAACCTGACGGACAAAGATAACTGAAATTCAAGTCACTGGTATGCCTGAGAAAGAACACCGATGAGCATTACTGACAAGCAAAATCATAAGCATTATCGACGGACAAATTACAGTGTTAACCAACAAAAAGAACTTTGCAGTGAAGCCCAAAGGATAGACAATCCTAATAGATATACAACCCTGATAGAGAAGCACAAGGAGCTCTAGAGTGTTGACCAAAGCTATCAAAGAGTTAAAACACCAAAATTAACTGGAGTTCATAAATCAAAAAAATATCTAGCTGGCAGAGCTAAATATAGACTTAACTGGTAGTTATCATTATTTTCATTGACAAGATAAAGCCAGAGATAAGTAAAGGATTTAAAGTTATTTTGTCCAGTTGGAAAGAAGATTTCTACAAGATAAAATAGGAACTTTTCTTTAAATCAAATTGGATAAGATTGCAGATCACGCCAAGATCAAGAAAATCAAGAACCTAGAAATGGTGATATCATATCTATAAACAGACAACTTAATTCATTACGAATTAAGGGGAGTGAATGAAAAATAGGATGCTGAAGAGAAACTGATGAAGAAAAAATTCATATAGTCCTGATCAATCAAGCTAAGGAAAGAGATAAATATTTTTGCAAACACTAAGAAATAGAGCACAACATCACCGAGAAGAACAAAAGTGGAGCAAAGTTATTGAAAATATATATTGATCAAATTGGTTTTATGAGCTTACAATAGATCTGAAAATATGAAAGTATAAGTTGTAGATGTGAATAGATCATACTGTTTTAGTTTAACCATTAATTCAGGAAGTGTTTTAACTGAGCAGGATTTAAAGATACTTTCTATATTGAGATACATCCTAAGGAGTATCAAAAATTTTGGTCATGAAGATAGCATGAGATGCCAGATACCATTTGACAAACCAGAAGAGTTTGGACAAGGAAGGTAGCATAGAAATCCTTGATATCAAGTGACAAACTAATCTTTTAAATTCTATAACAAGGTCACACCTAACAGTGTGTTTGTAACCTTTAACGGGGTTGGCTCTTCACCGAGATCACTTCAGAAGAGTGAAAATTTTGGGTTACTAGTCACAAGTAGCTTTTCCCCTAACAAGGTTTCCACGTTAAAAATCCATGTGTCAATATGTTTATGAGTCATTACTTTAGTGTTTTGTATTACATATAGCTAATCTACATTGATCAGTATACTCTAAGTAATTTACTATTTGTGGGTAAATTAAAAGACTAATATTCGATAAACATACAAAATAAGGTTTAACAAAGCATTCTAAGAAGTAGTAATTTGATAAGTATATTTGAAGGCATTCATCTTATAGGACTGAAGATAACTAGAGGCTTAATATTGTGGTACTAAGTTTTTGGGTTGATTAATTGGAATATTTTTGAGGCCACTGATT
>MU227853.1:3652211-3678047 GCA_018584345.1 Thuja plicata
TTTGCAATCCCCATGCACTTTTTCCTCTTCACATGTGGAACTTCAAAAAATCTTAACTGTCAATGGGCCCCTTGGTCTACCGGTGAAGTTGAAAGGTTCTTAATGAGCTCACTAGGGATTAAGTCTTTGCAGTGGAGTTCTTAGACTAGAATTGAGTTCAATTTTGATCTCATACTTTTAAAGTTCATTGATTTCCATTCTTTTACTTTAGTAAACCTGACGTAAACACTAACTTTCAAATATTCTTGTTTTCTCTGAGTGCAGAGTTCTCTTGTTTTGTAGGTTACAAAGATTTTGAAGTGATTTGGAGATTCAACTCTTCATAGAAGCATTTTGGGGTCAAATGAGCATCATAGTTGCATATGGGTCAGCTAGAAAGCAAAACATGATTTAACACTATATTTTTCTCACATAATTTTTTAATGTTTTTGCATGCCATTTTTTTTTTAAATTCTATCTTGAATCTGTTGCAATTGTGATGTTTACCCCCAGAATTACGACGGGGTCGCTGTATTGGTGACGCCCAAAAACCGTCGCAGTTGCTTGGGTGTTCGTCGCAATTGCGACGTTTACCTCCAGAATTACGACGGGGTCGCTGTATTGGTCACACCCAAAAACTGTCGCAGTTGCTTGGGTGTTCGTCGCCATTGCGACATTTACCTCCAGAATTATGACGGGGTCGCTGTATTGGCGACGCCCAAATACCCTCGCAGTTGCTTGGGTGTTCATCGCTATTGTGACGTATACACATAGAATTACGATGGATTTCCTATATTGGCGACGCCCCAAATGTCAGGGTTGATAGGGCTACATAGCGATGGATTGAAGTCATAATTATGACGGAAAAGGAAAGACGTCATATTTTGCGACTAAAAAATAGCGACGTCTATTCCTGTCGCAATTGAGACACATGGCTGTCCCAATTGTGACACATAGCCATCGCAAATCGACCCCAAATGTATTAGTGATTGTTTGAATTGGAAGAGTCTCCGTTTTCATGTTCATAGAAAGGAGTTTTAAAGGCTGTGTGATCTTCATTAGTTTGAGGGTTGTCCACTTTTATCACACCATTGTCTATGAGATCTTGTACCACATGCCTAAGACACACGCAATCATTGGTCTTATGTCCCCTATTTTGATGATACTCACAATGGCTATTCTCACTCCAGCAATTTGGCTTGATTTGAGGTTCATACGGTTGAGCCACTGGTAATTCAATAATTTTATTTGCAATAAGTGTCCTTAATGCATTCTCCAATGGTTCACCCAAATTAGTGAATGTCCTTTTGGGTGTAGGTGCAAAGAAAGGTTTAGGATTATGAGCCCTTGATTATTCCCAAAGTTGTTATTAGTTTTGTTGTTGTTAAAGGGCACTGTGGGTGCTTGGTTCACATTATTCACTTGAACTTATTTTTGAGTGAGATTGAAAGGGGTAGCCTTTAAAGAGTTAGCCTCTACCTCTCCATCATTAACCACTCCTTTATTGTTGTTATTCTTTGTCCAAAATCGGTTGTTGTTGTTGGAATTTCAATTTTGATTAGTGTTGGAGGTATTGATGTTGTTGTTATTCTTTTTATCTTTGTAAAGTTTGATTTCTCCACTTTTTATCAATACCTATTCCGTTGTCACCCCATTCTCAATTAGGTTCATGATTCAAGATGTTGACAAAAATATCCATTTTTTCCTTTTCGGGTACAGTTTGAGGGTATCTAGAAAATACTTCTCTCCATCATTGTAGGAAAAGTAGGAATCCTTATCCTTCTCTTTGTTTGGTGTTTCATAGATTAAGCATTGTAACCTCATGTTTTATTTTATAGCAATAGTGAGTTACAAACTTAGAGGCCAATTCCTCAAAGGTTCGAATTCCAGAGGGTAACTTTGAAAACCACTCCATTACCATACCTCCCAAACTTCTAGGGAATAATATCATAAGGTAAGTTGTGTCATGCATGAACTCCAGACTTAAGGCACAAAATTCCCTTAAGTGATCTTGAGGATCAGATGTTCCTTCATATTTTTCATATTTAGGATAAATAGCATTTGTTGGAAATGGAGTCATGATTAAAGACTTATCAAATGGAAATGGACACAAAGCTTCGATAGAAAAGGGTTTAGGAGCCCCACTTTGTTTTATCGTGTCCAATTGCATCTGGAAAAAATTTGAAATTGCTTGTTCATGATGTCAATGGGATTAGCCTCAGCTTCTTCTTGTTTGAGTTTGGTGACATCATAATCGTGTGGAAGTTTGAGAACCGTTTGTGCTAGGTCTAAGAAGTACTTCTCCTTATCTTTTTCCAGCACTTTTTCTATAAGTTTCATGAAGAAAGAGCTTTTCATAGCTTCATTAACCTTTTCATCAGTTAACTCCTCATCATTAGGGTCAATGTTGCCCACATTATTGGTATTGTTCATCCCTTGATTGTTAGGGTCAATGTTTTCTCCTCCATTGGTATTGTTGTTAGGATCAACATTTTCTTGGCTGTTTATATCCTTATTGACATGATTGATTTAATCAGGATCTATATGGCCAAAAGGGAAAGACATCCTTGGTTTTGTTTCCTTGATGGGTTCTTGTAAGGGCCTTGAAGAACTAAAAGGATCACCTAGAAAAGGACACTCTTGCCTTAGATAAGATCCGTCTGGTTGTAGGGTAGTCTTAATGTAATGGGATCGAGTAAAAACTAGCATTAACATAAATCGAATGAAGATCCTAGGTTTTTAACTCACTTAAGTGATCAGTCCGTGGATAATTTTGCAAAATTCCCAATAATGGTGGATTTTGATCCAGTTGAGTATACACAGAGGTAGAACGTTCATAAGGGTATCCAAAAATGGAATTTTCTTATTTTCAAACCCTCGGTATATACCCACTATTTTCCCTTCTTTGTTTCTAGGTAGCACTTTCCTGTGTGTAGGAAGCCTTTAATAGTTATTATGCGGTCAATGGAATCCCTGTACGTGGTGCTCTATAGTTAGCAGGTGGTGTTTGCTTGTTGATAGGCAGTTTTAAAATATTGATACACGACACTTTCCAGTGGCTTACGCGGTTGTTGAATGTTTTTAAGTGGCATTTTAAGATTTGTAAGAGGCCCAGTTTTGTTTGTATGCGGCTCTGAAATGTTGGTATGCAGTGCTTTGCTGATCAAAGTTGAATTTATCAATTTTTTTTGTTTTTTGGATTTAAAAATTTAAAGGCTTTGATCAGATTTGTCAAAAAAGAATCTTGCATGAAAACAGAGTACAAGCTCAACACACACATCAAAGTTGTACCATACCCCTAAAACCACACTAAAAGTGTATGTTCTTGGATATTTTTACAGGTTTACACAAGAATTTCTTCCAAACAGTCTACCTTAGAGTCAAACAAATTTATCTTTTAACAATGGCTCTACAAAGGTAGGTCTACTATTTTATCAAGGTTTTCAATTCTTTCCATTCTAAATCTTGTCAAAATCCCTTACCCCCTTGCGGGCTTCCCACACGAACAAAAGTATGATTTTGCACAATCCCAAAGGACTACTAGAGGAAGTGAGGATGGCTTGCACAAGGTTTAGTCACTTTCCAATTAAGGTAAAGTGTATTTATTTATAGTAGGTCGAACAACATCGCGGTAAAAGTCCAAACACCTCAAGAAAAATTGTTTGTTTTCAACCTCTTCACAAGGAGGTTCTTAAAAATGAGATGTGTGGTTCAATTAATCTTCCCTTTCTTTCTACCACCCAAACTTGACACTTTTGGATTTTTGATCAACTTCAAAAGGTTGAGAGAATATACCTAATGTCTCGTTTGAATGGAAAATAGTAGGGTATCCCTAATTATGCTAGATTCAAAGAATTTGCCACAACTTAAGAAATGCAAGCTTGATTAGAAAAATACCTTGTTTTCAAAAGGCTAGGTTCTTTTTTGATTGATTTTGGCTTATTTCCACTCACTTAGTGGCGATCATTCCCACTCCGGCTCCTCCAACAAGTTCGTCAACACAAATGGAGACAAAGTGAAGAAAACTAGGAAATCTAAAATGGCAAATTCCCTCCTAAAATCTCTTTTAATGAAATTTTATCAAATCAAATCTTAAAGAACTAGGCCTGAAAATCAATTAAAGAGTGGGAAAATTTTCTTTGTATGCAAAAAATAGTTTAATGTAGTGATCATATAAATATTCCTCCTCAAATAAACTCTCTAAGAGATTAGTTGCATGTATTTGTTTGTCATTTTTAACCTTAATTCTCACCTCTTTGCTAACCCTTGTGGCCCGTTTCTCTAGTTTCTGCACTTTCGGGTGATTTTTTATCTGCAGAACAGAAAAACACAGAGTCAAAATAGTGAGCAAACCATTAAAAACCTAATTTAAAACAGAAAGATTTACACGGCATTTAACAGCTAATAAGCGGTATTTAGCTGTTACTACGCGTAAATAGAAACTTCAAAAGTGGCTTTTAAATCCTACTAAGTGGCTTAAAACAATACACAAGTAGCTAAATAAAAATAATAGGCGGCACAGAAAGTATAAAATGCGGTCGAGTTTTGCTGGCAAGTGCCTCTTGAAAGTTAACAAGTGGCACACTTTATCTACCAGGCAGCACACTTTATTTAAAAGGTGACTGAAGAATGAAAGACAAACAAAAGAAACTTCGTAGGAAGTGCTTTATTGTTCACAGGCGGTTCTGAATACTACATAGGTGGCTCTTCCCCTATTTTTCTGCAAAATAACACAAAGAACAATGAAAAACACACAAAATATTAAGATTAAAACATTAGAAATGAGTCTTAAAGCCCCACGGTGGGCACCATTTGTGTGTGTATGATTACACCTTCATGAAATTAGGATTAGAAACAACAACTCTATGGAAAGAAAATGCTATTTGATCTAAGAATGGAAGTTTAAAACCCATGACATCTCATGGTTCTCTATCTAAGCTTTGTTAAGAGAGCTCTCAGTCTTAATCTCTCCCAAGGATAATCCTATAATGATAAATAAATGATAAACAATGCTCTAATCTAGCTCAAAATGCTCCAAGATATGCTATAAAATCAACAAATGCTTCTAAAGATGATAATCTAAATGCTATGCAAATGCTGAAATATTCTCAAAAGCTCTCAAATGTTCTCCAAATGTCTATGATAAGGATGCTTTGCTCTTGAAATTCTTGGATCCCAAACACAAAGGAAATGGCTTGTATTTATAGCAATTTCCCAAGGGTAGGGGGTAGAGTGAGTTGATCATGATCAAACTTTGGTTAAGTCAAAATCTTTGAGGTGTTTTCAAATGGAGGGAAAGTTGGTTGGTTGTCTCAAAAAATTAGGAATTAAATAACTCAATCATTTAATTAATTTAGCCATGTAAGGGTGAATGGGTTGGATTTGATCTTTTGATTTGAACTATACAATTAATTGATTAAAATCAATTGCATAATTTGATTAATCCCTTTAGGCTTGAATTTAATTATTTGATTTCATGATTATTTAATCCTTTAATTTGATTTGATTTTATTGTCCACTTTGCTTGATAAATGTCCATTTGATTTGATCCATTTTAATGCATTGAGATGAGATCTGAGGCATTTGGCTGAGATTTACAATTTTGAATGCTTAAGATACACCTGGTCAAGTTTAGGTGTCTACAGCTATCAAAGAGTTAAAACACCGAAATTAACTAGAGTTTAGAAATGACAAAATAACTAGTTGGCAGAGCTAAATATAGACTTAACTAGTAGTTATCATTGTTTTCATCTACAAGATAAAGCTAGAGATAAGTAAAGGATTTAAAGTTGTTTTATCCAGTTGGCAAGAATATTTCTATGAGATAAAACAAGGTTTTTTCTTTAAATCAAATTGGCTAAGATTGCGGATCATGCCAAGATCAAGAAAATCAAGAACCTAGAAACGGTGATATCATATCTGTAAAGACACAACTTAATTCATAACGAATTAACGGGAGTGAGTGAAAAATAGGATGTTGAAGAGAAACTGATGAAGAAAAAATTCATACAATCTTGATCAATCAAGATGAGGAAAGAGCTAAAGATTTATTGCAGACACCGAGAAACAGAGCACACCATCACCACACAGGACAAAAGTGGAGCAAAGGTATTGAAAAGATATATTGATCTAAAAATATACAAGTATAAGTTGTATATGTGAACAGATCATACTATTTCATTTTAACCATTAATTCATAAAGTCTATTAACCAAGTAGGATTTAAAGATCCTTTCTATATTGAGATAAATCCGAAGGAGTATCAAAAAGTTTGGTCATGAAGATAGCATGAGATGCCAGATACCATTTGAAAAACTAGAAGAGTTTGGACAAGGAAGGTAGCATAGAAATGCTCGATATCAAGTGAAAAACTAATCTTTTAAATCCTCTAACAAGGTCACACCTAACAATGTGTTTGTAACCTTTAACAGGGTTTGCTCTTCACTAAGCTCACTTCAGAAGAGTGAAAATTTTGGGTTACCAGTCCCAAGTGGGTTTTCCATAATAGGGTTTCCACATTAAAAATCCATGTGTCAATGTGTTTATGATTCATTACTTTATTGTTTTGCATTACACATAGTTAATCTAGATTGATCAGTATACTCTAAGTAATTTACTATTTTTTGGTAAATTGAAAGACTGATATTTGGTAAACATACAGAATAAGGTTTAACAAAGCATTCTGAGTAGTAGTAATTTGATAAGTATATTTGAAGGCATTCATCTTATAGGACTGAAGATAACTAGAGGCTTAATATTGTGGTACTAATTTTTTGGGTTGATTGATTGGAATATTTTTGAGGCCACGGATTCACCCCCCCACCCCCTCTCAGTTATTACTAACAGTCATCAACTTCACTTGGCCAAGTGATGAGGAGTATATGTCATGGAAGGAAAAATATAATACAGTTGATCAAGGAGAAGGTGGTAGTGTGTAAAATACAACAAGTGGGAGTGCTTCTTGATTAGTGAATAAAACAGGTAAAGATAAAGATCCTACATCAACAAGATCAAGGACAACAGATTCCAGATGCTAGCTACTGAACAACCTTAAAGTAGTTACAAGTACTCAGGTGGTTAGAAGACAAAATATTTTTAATATATTGTAACAAAAGTGGTTATCACTTCACTTGTTATTTTTTCTTTTTCTTTAGTCATTTGTTTTGTCCTTATTCCTATTGATCTGTAGCTTGTTGCCATCCTATTCTATAAAATGATTCCCAAGATCATTGGAAGGGGCTAGAAAATTTGTATTTTAAACACTTTGCAAGGTTTCAGTCGGGGAAATATAGCAAAAGTTTGTGCTAGATAGGTGTGATAATTAGAAATAAAGTGGAAGAGTCTCTTGCAAGTTATTGAAGAGGTTATCTCTGAGTACATATTTTATACTGGAATATGATTCTTTAAACTTAACACAAAGATCTGAATTCCAATCTCTCATGTGTCATCTTGTCTTGTGAGTTATGAGTTTTCTGATTCATTACCATAGATTTTTTATGTGTTGATGTACTTATTTGAGAGTTTTGATCAAGGATCAGATTAAAAGATGCTTTCATTAATACATATATTCATTTGGCATATGCTAGGATTCTATGAGTAGTATGGGTTTGGGATATTTGATTTTATGGCCTAGAATCTTTGATTGATATTTATTTTGGTATATTGTGTTTGAGTTAGAGAGTAGCCTAATGGATAAGGCATTGATCTAAAATTAATAAGTTCTTTGTTATTGCACATTTGGTTGCATATTGGCTGTGGTTTCTATATAAACAAACATAAATCCATTTAGTCTATATTTGTATAATTTTTTTGTGAGTTTCCATCTCATGCTCCATTTCATGGTTGATGTTCAATGGGTAATTAGCCAATTATCTACTATCTCTCAGTTATGTTGAGTTGTTCTGAGATTACTGCTTAGATGAATACCTTATAGAAATATGTCAAAGTGTTGTAGGGTATCCCCTATTGGAAAGTGATCAATTTTGTGTAAATGTGATTCACTTTTTGGTTGTCATTTATGGAAACACATCTGGGTTTCATGTTGATTCCTATAAAGATAAGTTTTGTTGATTCAAAAATAGACTAAGTATAGAAGTAGGGATATATAAGTATTTTGGATATTGAAGATTGAGATCAATGAATTAGGGAAAATGAGCTTAGAGGAAGATAGTATGGGGTATGTATGACCTCCACCTAAGATCAATTTGGTTTTGGTAATGTCTACAATGAGTTAGAAAGAATTGAAGACAGACAAACTACAATAGAACATCGATAAAGAGCAGTTGGATAGTAACGAGGATTAAGGGAGTATGACATGGACTCCAGGCAATCAAAGTTGGTTTTTGTTGTTGATAACCTACACATTGACTATGAAAGAGCACTGAATATGCATTTGATATTTACTATATTAAATGTTTATTGTATTGAAGGCCAACTTTGTAATATTTGTAATATTCATATTGGGAGCCGACTTTGTAAAGTTGTGAGACATATATGTAAAATCTTTTTGATAAAGATACATGATGACATGTTGGATAGTTTGATGATTTTTTGAGCAAATAGTAGAGAAGAGAATGACAGAGATCATTGAAGAACTATAAAGGAACTATTTAAGCACTAGTGTTGCTTGTTTTGTTTATGACTGAGAAACACTTTGTAGACAGAATTACTTTGTAAGAGTTGTAAGCTCAGTTGGCCCCTAACAGGGTGTTGTGAACCTTTAACAGGGTTGTAATTCCTTTAATAAGGAAATGTGCTATTTAATATTCAGCTCCTAACAGGGATAGATCTCCTAATATGGACATTATACTTTAGTACATGCTTGTGGGTACCATCCCCACTGGGATTTTCCCTTGGCCAGGGTTTCCTCAAAAACAAAATATGGTGTTATGAGTACTGTGTCATTTTATTATGTTCTTTTCTTTACTGCAAGTTTATGGTTAATGTTTAAATGGTTAAATAATTTAATTAAGTGCTATAATACAGATTCACCCACCCTCTCAATATTATCCAATCCTAACAATTGGTATCAAAGCTTCTGGCCCTTGGAGAGAAAGTCTAACAACTTGAGGGAGATCAGAATGGATTTGGATAGTTTGCAAGAAAACTTTGATGCTGCACTTGAAGACCTAGACAAAGCAAAAGAAGAAAATGGAGAGTTGAGATTCAACATGTGAAGAGCTGAGAAATTTATAAATAAACTTAAGGAACAACTTGAGCTTTCCAGAAGTGAAAGACAAGATCCTATGGTTTAGATAAAAGAGGATTCAGATGAAGACAATTCAGATCAGGTGAGGCAACTAAAAGAAGAGAATGAGACTCTGAAACTTGAAAATGAGACTATGGCTAAAGAAATACAGATACAGAAGGATGCTAAGAAGAAAGTTGAAGAAGTTTTAAACAGTGCATTAGATCAAATGAAGAATGAGGCTGACAACTACAAGAACAAGTATCTAGAAATGGAGAAATATAATCAGATTATAAAAGGTTAACTTGTTGAAGCAAATAAACACATTGAGAAACTTCACACCAGTAGTGATTTGATTGATGAACAAAGAGACAAATAGAAACCTAAAGGTGATATGACTGGTATTGGCTTCAATGAAGTTCAATGTTCAAAGAATCAAGATGAGAAATCCAATAAGAAGATTGATGCTAAGAAACCTTCTACTGAAGAACCTAGAGAGAAGATCAGACCCTTCATAGGTAGATGCTTTGGTTGCAACAAATTTGGACACATGAAGAGAGACTGTAGAGGCACTGCCCCTTTTAGAAATTTTTCTAGGTATTGTTTTAATTGTAATGGATATGGGAACAAGAAAGCAGAATGCAGATAACCTAATCAATCTGGGTATAGACAAGAAAATGGACGATAATCTACAGTGAAACCTACATACTACAAATGTAACAACATTGGACACATTGTGAAGTACTTTAAGTTGCAATTTAATCAAGAAAGAAGACATCCTATATGTTATAAATGCAATAATCCAAGACATATAGTAAATTTTTTCAAGTATAACGGATCAGACAATAGAAGAGTGCCACCTCCAATGAATTCATAGAAGAATGGAAATGATATTGGTACGAATGATGCATGTTTTAAGAGTGATTTTGAAAGATATTTTAAGAAATCAAAAGATAGAAATAGTGGTAAGATATGGAAGATAAAAGAAATAAGTGAGACATCAGTTCAGGGAGAGTCATTAGATGCTATTGGTTCTTCGCCTAATGATAGTAAAATAGAATCGAACTAATTGGCCAATTATGGCCTTAGGGGGAGCATTGAATACAAACATCAGAATATATCCTTCCCCATAATTTGTGGTTTGAGCTCGAGCGAGCTTAGGTATGAACTTGGCTGACATCATATATAGTATACATCTGAGAGCACAACATCAGTCGATGCATATATTTTGTTCACAAGATCTAACATTCGACTGGACAGTATTAAGAAAAAGTGAAACTTATGACCTAAACTTGTATAAAGAACCATTCGATGACCTATCTCTTTACCATTTGATGAAGAGCCACCTAAGGAGATCAGAGAGAAGAGAGATTCAGTCTACTCTACATTTGTCGTGCATGATCGATTGAAGCATAAACACAGAACTCAACGGAAGAAAGGTATTTACATCATCTAGATATGGATGCACCTATTATTTTCGATGTTGTAGATTGACCTAGGTACAAATTTAAGAAACATCCATTTAAGTCCTATGAAGAGGATCCAGAAGGCAAGTAGTGATGTAAATGTTGATAGCATGGATGAAGTTGAATTGGTCAAATTGGAATTTACTGCATTAAACAAAGCCAAGGAAAGATCAGAATAGAAAGGAGACAAAAAGGCTAAAGTAATTACAACAGAAATTGATACTGTGAACAAATTGCTTCCATCACCTATTGTTTTCCAGCACAAAGATGACATTGAAAATCTGAGAATAACACTTGATAAATTTGATGGGCACTATGAGAATTTGATAAAGATTGTAGAGGAGAAGGTAGAGAACAAATATTCAAAGAAGAAGCTTTTAGAAGTTTGCAATTCAATCAAATTGGACTTAGGCATTGTGAAAACTTCCTTGACAAATGCAAAGAGCTGCATTGGAAATGGGATAAGATGGTTTAGTTATTGCATGAATCCTATCCGGCATGTTCAGAACATGGAAGACATTATTTCCAAGAAGAGGGAAACTCTGAACAGTATGATGGACAATTGTGAAGAATCTTCACAATCGATAACAAAGTTAGACAAAGAAGTCGCAAGAATTTTGGCAAAACTTAGTTTTTTGGATAATGAGAAAGGGAGAGTGTTGACAAGATTTAATTTGCTGAAGAGTTTAATGACTCCTAATCTATCCATACTTGAGGTTCATTTATCAGACTTGGAGAAAGTGACAAATTCATTGACTAAATCTATGCCCACAGAATTAAAAGAAGCTAAGACCTAATCTTTTGCATTGAATGGAATCATTCATATCAGTCAGATATTGTTCAAGTCATGGAGCATAGAAGTGAAGATCTTGGAAGATTCCTTTCAAGACATTCTAAAACTGGGGAGAAAGCACTAAATCTTATTGTTTTGTATGCACATTTTTCATTGTTGTCAAAGGGGGAGAAGAGAGAGAAGAAGAACAAATAATTAATAAAAAAAAACATATAAAAGAGAAAAAAAAATAGAGGAGAAGAGACAAGAAGAGGAAGGAGAGAACATAAACTAGACAGTTTTTGTTGGAACACTTATTCATTTTTTCTAAGTGTTTCCATCAATGCCAAAGGGAGAGATTATTGGCAAGTGATCAATTTTGTGTAAATGTGATTCACTTTTTGGTTTTCATTTATGGAAACACATCTGGGTTTTAGATCAATTCCTATAAAGATAAGTTTTGCTGATTCAGAAATTGACTAAGTATAAAAGTAGAGATATAGAAGTATTTTGGATATCAAAGATCGAGATCGATGAATTAGGGAAAGCGAGATTAGAGGATGATAGTATGGGGTATTTATGACCTCCACCTAAGATTGATTTGGTTTTGGTAATGTCTACGGTGAGTTAGAAAGAATTGAAGACAGACAGACAAACAGCAGAACAATGATACAGAGCAGTTGGACAGTAGCGAAGACTAAGGGAGTATGACATGGACTCCAGGAAATCAAAGTTGGATTTTGGTTGTTGATAATCTACACATTGAATATGAAAGATTGCTGACTATGTATTTTATATTTACTATATTAAATGTATTTTGTATTGAAGGCTAACTTTGTAATATTTGTAATATTCATATTGGGAGCCAACTTTGTAAAGTCGTGAGATATATATGTAAGATCTTTTTGATAAAGATACATGATGACATGTTGGAAATCTGGATGAGTTGTTGAGAAAATAGTAGATCAAAGAATGACAGAGATCATTGAAGAACTATAAAGGAAATATTTAAGCACTAGTGTTTCTTGTTTTGTTCATGACTGAGAACACTTTGTAAATAGAATTACTTTGTAAAAGTTGTAAGCTTAGTTGGCCCATAACAGGGTGTTGTGAAACTTTTACAAGGTTGTAATTCCTTTAACAAGGAAATGTGCTATGTAATATTCAGCTCCTAATAGGGATAGGTCTCCTAAAAGGGACATTATACTTTAGTACATGCTTTTGGGTACTATCCCCACTAGGGTTTTCCCTTGGCCAGGGTTCCCTCAAAAACAAAATATGGTGTTATGAGTACTGTTTCATTTGCTTATGTTCTTTTCTTTACTACAAGTTTATGGTTAATGTTTAAATGGTTGAAGAATTTAATTAATTTCTATAATTCTGATTCACCCCCCACCCCCCCCCTCTCACTATTATCCAATCCTAACATCCCCCCTTGGTATAGCAGAACCTAAAGAGTAGAAGTATTGTAAGAGTGCTTGTTAGTTGGTCCTTTTCTTGGATGGAGTAATATTTAGAGTTGGCTTCTCTATAAAACTAGCTAGAAGAAGAAGAGATTGTTGTATTTTGTTGCAACATAAAAAGTAACCAACAAGTTGTATGTTTTAGATCATAATTTTTTGTTACTTTCTAACCATTGTATTAGTTGAAAAATCCTTTTAAATAAGGTTGACCTAACAGTCATATGGTTAACTCCTTTAATCAAGGTGACATTCTAATGGAATGGTCTAAGACCTCTAACAAGGCTCACTTCTAACAAAGTGATTAAGTCCTTTAACCAGGTCACATTTAACAATGTGTATTGTAACCTTTAACCAGGTTGGATTTTCACAGAGCTCACTTTAGAAGAGTGAAAAAATGGTAGTATGTTACTGGTGGTTTTTTCCATATTGGGTTTTCACGTTAAATCCTGGTGTCATAATTGTGTGAATGTTATTTGATGTGTTGTATTGTTAAAAGTTTTATATTCTACAATTTGATTACAATAGGATAATAAAATGAAAGTTTTTATTGTTGATTATATGCTATAGAGACCGAGTGGATTACTGAGTGGATCTGAGTTGGTTGAAGTGTTTGAAAGTTCAATTGGTACATCTAGACCTTGGATAACTAATTCACCCCTCTCTCAGTTATTCCAAATCATTATAACACTTAGGAGTCATAAGGGTTTTTAAGGGGTGCTAGGACATATATTATGTCCTAGGACCTCTTAGACCCCTTACCATACACTAATGAATGGTAAGGGGTCCTATGGGTTTGTTGGTGATCTTAAGGGGTCCTAGGACACATTAATGTTTCCTAGAACACCACATGACCCGCTATGACCCTTTACAAACCTTAAGATGTATATTAAGGGGTCCTAAGGTATTCTAAGGGGTCATAAGGCTCTCTCTCTCTCTCTCCTAACATGGTTAAACATACATGTCAATCACCAAGATAGCCATAGGATAAACAATACAATGAGAAATGATCCTTAAATGATCATGTAAAATTCTAGGACTTAAGGTTACAATCAATATTCCCCTAAGAATAATGTTGAAGACAATGTGTTGATTCCTAAAATTTGGTTGTCTGAAATTTTCTAAAAACCCTCAAAATCTAGAATCTTTAGCTTAACTCCTATGAAGCTGAAACTAGTCTCAAACGTCTTGAAAGTCTATAGATAAAATGTAACTTAAGTGTAAGAAAGGAAGAGTATGTAACTTATACTTAAATGTTACATTTTATTTATTTTCCAAGTTCTGGAATTGGTCTGGCAAGGCCTATTGGACTTTCTCTCTCCCTCCCTTAATAATTTTCTTAATGTTGCATAGCGCATACACACTATAGTGTGCACATGCTATTGGCTTTGATTGACCAAGCCTTAGGAACGAGAAATCTAAGCCATAGCGCGTGTGCCCTATTGCTTTTGGGGGACAAAAAAAACTTTGCAATAGTTTTGGTCCCCTATCATCGTGCATATACCCTTTTGGAAAACACTTCGGAATAAGTTGGACACTAAGTTGAAATATAGTTCTAAATTTCATCCACAGACTGATGGACAAGTAGAGGTTGTAAACCAAAGTTTTGGTAGCTTGTTGAGATTCTTACTTGGAGACACACTGAGTAATTGGGATTTGATACTAGCACAAGCAGAGTTTACATATAACTATTAATTAAATAGAAGTACTAGAAAGACACCTTTTGATATTGTTCATGGCACACAAATAAGAGGTATCTTAGACTTGAGAGATATTGCTGGAGAAGAAAAGAGGAGTGATGAAGGTGAAAAATTTGCTGAGTTTATGAAGACATTGCATGAGGAAGTGAAACATAAGTTGGAGAAAAGTAATCATAAATACAAAGATAGTGTAGATATATCAGGAAGACATAAGACTTTTGAAGTTGGTGATGCAATTATGGTTCATTTGAAGAAAGGAAGATTTCCTATTGGAACATATGGTATATTAAAGATGTAGAAATTTGGTCCTTGTAATATATTGAGAAGGTTTGACAGTGTAAATTCTTATGAATTAGAATTACCTAAGGACATGGATATATCACCTATATTAAAAATTTTAGACTAGTATGAGTATCATGAATATGATGAAGAAGTGTCAGTACCGAGTGATTATCCTAAGAAATAGATAGAAGAAGTTGAGAAAATTTTGAAACATGAGTTGGAAGAAGTATAAGATGAAAGGATTACATGGAATATCTGGCAAAGTGGAAGAATAGTCTGATTGAGGACTCATCTTGGATTTCTCAATCTAAGTTAGATTTGATTTAGGTTGTACCTGACTCATGATTCAAATAATAATTTATTTTAACCCCAGGTGTCTGATGTAGGAGCATCTTGGGTTCTTGGCAATCCTGTATCAACCAAAAATATGTTTGTTTGGTTTAATAGCTTGTTGGAGACTACTCGATAAAGTGCTCGGTATCCGTTCTTGTTGGTCGAAGGAAGGTTTGTTGGCTCACTTCTCAGGCTCAGTTACTTATCTTGGCTAGATTCACCGATGGGGTCTCAGTGGTTTTTCTTGACTGCACGATGGTTTCTCTGACTGGTCTCTATGTGCGGTAGTCTTTTATACCGACTTGGTTTTTGGATGTTGGATCTTTTGGCTGACATATGCATTTAATTTATGTAGTATAATTAATGTTGGGGTCTCTCATTGGGATGCATGTGGACCTAAATATGGGTCTTTGGTGTTTCCTATGTTGGATCTTTCGGATCTTTGTGTTATGTATGTGGAGCCTAATCAGACTTAGTTTCTTTCAGCATGGTTTTCCCCCCAGACATATCTATTTGGGCCCCATGCTTGGGGTCAAGGGGCAGAGCCAACAATGATTTAATAATATTTTAAAGGGTTGACCATTGATTTTCTATTAGTCAAAGTATTTTTTTCCCTAATTAGGTTAGGTCAAATATGCTTGTGAAAAGGGCTTAGGGTTTCAAGATTTCATTGTATGAGGGATTTTTGTAGCTTCCTGTGATGGTATTGAGTTGTAGATTTTAGATTGTAATCGTTGGATAATAATAAAGATATTGGACTCGCTATTGGTGGATGTAGCCCAAGGATTGGGTGAACCACATTAAATCTCTGTGTCATTTGTGTTCTCTTCCATGTTTATATATTTGCATTTTTCTGCTTATTATTCTAACACTTTGGTGCTGACCTCTTTGGTGGACTCTTGTATTTATTTAGTTTTTATTCTTCAATTTGGGAGCCAATTTTTAGGAGTTTCTGGGTAGTGAAGAGTTAGAGTTTTGGATTGCATGTCTGTGACCTTGGATATATAAATATTATTCTATAAAAGATCTTAATGTAAATTACCATAACTGTGAAGGCCTTATAACCCGATATCTATAATGTTTGATGAAATAATATAAAGTTCTACTTGCTTTCTCTCCCATCCTGTGTATGTTTCTTCTGATTTATGTCTGCAAGTTAGTTTGGTAGTTGGGAGTTCCTTGAGCCTTGGTTATCCAACCCCTCCTTGCATCATCTCTTCATTAAAATTATATATTCATACTTCTTATGACTTGTCTCTTTCTCAACAATCTGTTCTGGAATATTAGATATAACATTATCTAGGACTTAATTAATTTATTTAGTTACAAATTATTGTGTTTTCCTTTCCTCTTCAACTGATTTGACTTCAGTAGAAATCTCTGACTTCACAAAATTTGTCAATAAATCCACTATCTCATTTATTACTGATTGAGTATCTCCAATGAGAATTCTTGTAACTTTGTTATTTGTTTTAGATTATTCTCTTACTACTTCAACTTTCAACTTTACCTGTCTGGTAGATAGTTTAGGTTGCAAAAGTGTAAGTTCTTGTTCCATCATGACTATTTCAATCTTCAGAGCTTCTCTCCATCTTTTGTTGATTGCATTCAATAGTTCTTTAGGTATGATTTTTTAAAGTTTACTAGGTGAATTGCAAAAAGTGTGTAAACATTTTACAACTGTATATTCAATCTTCCTTTTCTCTTCACTATCAAACTTGTCAAAGTGAGTCCATACTTCTATCGTATTTTCATGTCCTTTGATATCTTTAAAAATGTTCTCAAGATTGATAGAATTGTTAATTTTATCAACTTCTATAGTAGTAGAGTTTTTCTCAGAGTCTGTTCCAACCTTTTCTCCTTCAAACTTTTCTTTACCTTCCTTCTTACTTTTCAACTATTTATAGCCTGATGTCTTTTCTTTCTTTATTTTGTAAGTTCTCTAAATAGTTCCCGGTGTCTTTTTCTCTATATTATCCTTAATATAAGTAGTGGAAGTAGATTGGTTTGGTACTAAACTCCTTGTTACTCTCTAAGGTGTAACCTCTTCTACTTCAATTGCAGTATCCTTGATTCCTGTAGCAGATGTGCCTGCTTCCTCACTTTCAATTTTCTTTCTGACTCTTTTCATCATTTTAGGTGTAATGTCACTCATTTTGGATAAATTTTTAACTTGTTTTATGATCCTCCTTTGGATTACCGGCGCTCTCAACTCATTGTAAATTTATAATGATGACTCTTCATAAGTTCCAAGCCTAGGTGTTGAACTATCAATTGTTTTAGATAACAGAACATCAACATGAATAGTGACTAGATCACCATCAACTTCATAACCCCTGGTAGGTATCCAACATGTTAAAGGTTGTAATACTTGCAACATGAAAGTATATGTCTCTACTAGAAAAAAATATATCATCTTTATAGTTCTCAACAATACTGGTTGGGATTCTCTCTCTTATGTATATTTTACTTTGGAAATCTTAAAAGTAACCCCACATAAATAAATCAAAATTGTTTCCTGAAGTCCTTATCCATTGTTTAATCTGCATTACTACCGATCTATCTTTTGAACATGTAAGAGAACCTATTCTAGGAAAATGATTCTAAAAGTAAAAGAACATACATACTAGGAGTGATCCATATTTGATTGACTGATTTATATCTTTCTTGATCTTCTCCATGTTAAAAAAGAATTGACTCCTCAACATATCACAAAGATTGTATTTTGCACTTTCCTTCACCATCCTGTATGCAACATGAATAGCTCCACTAGGTAGTCTATTCAATCAACTAGATTTATACTCTCTATATCCTATTACCATTGAAGTGAATCTCACTTTCTTTTCAGTTATATCCTTTCTAGTAATGGCTCCGTGATCTTGTTTGGATTCGGTTAGATCAGTAACCAGATTTGCAACAATAGTTCATATAGTAGGTGTTTCACCAGTCGCAAAAGATCTAGTAACTCTCTAGATTAACTCTTTTGAAATGTTGAGAGACTTATCCAACCAAATACATTGATAATCAACTCTACTCAAAACATATCTTATCCATTCTAGATGAAATTCATGAGGTATCTCAACAACATAAGTACAACCTTTTTGAACTATATGCATCTGTTCATCTTTTGCCTTCACACCATCACTCAGCTTAAGAAATTCATTGTAGATGTCATCAGTTCCCAGTTCTTCCAATTTTCAATGAATGAATGAAGGAATATCTTCAGTAAATAATACACCATAGTGTATCGAAGATAAGGAACCCATTGGATCATTTTTGTTTTCCTTCATTGGGTGTAACTTGAATATGAGTCTTGGCTCATCAGTTATGTTGACCAAAACTTGGGTATCCATGATGTTAACAATTAATTAGCAACAACAATGATTCATGTAAGTATATTTTTAGTTTGAGATATAACCCTGACTCTACCGATTAGGGTCTCCTGCATGAAATCTTAGTCCACAAACACAAAGAGTTCTCTCTATGGAATGTAACCAAATTTTCCCCAGTAAACTTTGTTAGAATACAAAGTGATAAAAGATTTTACTTTCTCATATAAATAACATTTGAGAATGTAGTTATTTGACATAACAGTCAAATTTTATTTTCCACCAACCACAACGGTAAAAAATAACACTGGATATATGCACACAAGCACTTTTATCTTCACTAACCATCATTAATTCACAAATAGGCGTCTCAAAATTCATATGAATCTTACCACTCAAGAATTTAGGGGATCGATAAATGATTTGTCTTTAGGTTCTCCCCCTAGGAAAATAATGTTCTTCTTTTACCGATGAATTCTCCACATTTCCTGGACTTGTGGAGTTCTCAATTAATTCTGATAAATTCAATCCTCCTTTCCTCCCCCATGTATTCTTCATATGATTCATTATTTCATCATCATTGATAATTTCTTTACCTTTTGCATTTTCATCATTGTTCACCAGTTGACCTCTAGTATACTTTCTTTCTCTACATGAACTAGCAAGATGACCAACCTTATTACATACATATCAGACCATATCTGTAGGATTTCAGGGACTTGAATTGTCTATGTATGACCATAATTTTTGATTCACATGCATCTGTCCATAGTTGTAACATTTAGAACAAGTAACATCTAATTGATAGGTATTTTATTGTTGTAGTCATATGACCACTTTTTTTTTCTCATCCTTCACTCATTAGCTCTATGCCCAAACTTATTACAGTAGTAAAAAAATCCATGAAATGTATTATATCTAGCATTGTAGTTATAATTTATAGCATAAGATATTTTGGATCTAGTAGTAGAATATCTAGGTCTAACATTTGGACCAATTGGTTTAAACCAACATATATTAGCAGTATGTCCTACCTTATGAAAATTGAAACATACCGGTTTATAATTTCTCTTGACATTATTTTTTTTCACCTTGGGTGTCGATTTTATTTCATTATTTATATCCTTGGTGATAGAAGATTTACCAGCTTCAAAGTTTGTAAAACCTAAACCTTGTTTTTCTCCTTTCATCCTCTATTTTCAAATTTGTTCATCCTTTTTAATAGAACTCTTCCTCAATTTATCCAGTAAATCATTTGTAGATTTAAGTTCTTCTTTTAGCTTCTCATTATCTTTCCTTATCTCTTCAGTCTCTCTTTCAATATCAGCTTTATCTTCATCTTTATCATGTAAGTGCTCTTTCAATTTAGCAACCTCCTGCTTTGATCTGAATAGTTTCTCCAACTTTTCTGTTAGGGATTCATCTTTGAATTTTAGGGAATCTTAAAAAAAATTATTGGCACTATCAACAACTCTTCTTCTTTCAAGTTCTTCAACCATCCTGAAAGATTTGTTAGAATAACTGAGAGGGGGGGTGAATCAGTGGCCTCAAAAATATTCCAATAAATCAACCAAAAAACCTTAGTACCACAATATTAAGCCTCTAGTTATCTTCAGTCCTACAAGATGTATGCCTTGAAATAATCTTAACATATAACTACTGGTCAAAGTTCACTCTTAAACCTTATTATTAATGTTTACCAAATAGCAGTCTTTCATTTACTGAAATATAGGAAATGGCTTAGTGATTACCGATAATCTTGATTTAGTTGTGTAATGTAAAACACTAAAGTAATGACTTGTAAACACATTGACACATGGATTTTTAATGTGGAAACCCTGGACCTATAACCCAAAATTTTCACTCTTCTGAAGTGAGTTTGATGAAGATCCAACCTTGTTAAAGTTTACAAACACACTATTAGGTGTGACCTTGTTAGAGGATTTTAATAGAATACTTTGTCACTTGATATCTGGCATCTCTATGCTACCTTTATGACTAAACCCAGTGTAGTTTTTCAATTGGTATCTGGCATCTCTATGCTATCTTCATGATCAAACCTTTTGATACTCCTTAGGATGTATCTCAATATATAAAGGATTGTTAAGTCCTTCTCGGTTAAGAGACTTTCTGATCCAATAGTTAAATTTGAATAGTAAATGATCTGTTCACACATAAAACTAAAGACTTGCATATTTTCAGATCTATTGTAAGCTCATAATACCTTTATTATCAATGTATCTTTCCAATACCTTTGATCCAGTTCTTTATACTCGGTGATGTTGTGCTTCTCTGTTTCTTGGTGTCCATAGAATTAGCTCTGTTCCTCAACTTGATTGATCAAGTCTAATTGAAGAATTATTTCTTCATCAATTTCTTTTCTGCATCCTCTTTTCTATTCACTCCCCTAATTCATAAATGAATTAGCTTTTCTATTTATAGACATGATTTCATTGTTTCTAAGTTCTTTACTTTCTTGTTCTTGGCGTGATATTCCACAATTATTTACAATCTTTCTTTAAAGCTTTACTTCAGTTTTATCTCATAGATATCTTATTGACATATGGAATAAAACTATTTTAAAACTCTAGCTTATCTCTGGCTTTAACTTTTTCAATGAAAAAAATGTTAACAACCAGTTAACTCAATCTTTATCTCTTGCCAGCTAAATCTTTTATCATTTCTGAACTTTAGTTCTTTTCAGTGTTTAACTCCTTGTTGGCTCAATCAACACTTCAGTTCTCCTCAGGAATCTCTGTCAGGGTTGTATGTCTATCCGGTAACACTGTGAAGTGATGACATGTAACTAATTGAATGTTTGATAATGTTAAATTGAAGATAATCCAAGGCATTAAATTAGTTATTTGTTTGTATTGTCATTGATGTCAACTTGATGTCATCTGTCTGGTCATGTACATAATGTCAAAGAATTCAGAGAATCAATGGACCAAAGGTTGTGCTTTTAGCAATGCATAAATGTCAAGTATTCACTAAGTGACAGATAACATCGATAGAGTGCATACCATCGGTAAAGGAAAAGAAGAAAATTCACAGTGATACCCGATGATCAGAAGAGAGTGTTTCCCAACGAAGAAAAACCACAGGATCCCCGACGAGCTAAAAATAGAGTTGCCCGACGAGTAAAAATCCAATGATGCCTGACGGACGGAGATCCTGAAGCTAACTGGAGTTGCACCAATGGAACTATCAGTTATCATCAACAACTAACTACAGAGTTGACCGACAGAATAGAGAGTTCAAAAAATGACAAAATATCTAGCTAGCAAGAGCTAAAGATAGACTTAACTAGTTGTTTTCTTTTTTTTATTCGACCAGAGTTAAGTGATTGATTTAAAGAAGATTTGTACAATTGGCAAGAAGATAACTACGAGTAAAATCAGGAGTTATGCTTTAAATCAAATTGGCTGGATTGTTTTTCACGCCAAGAATCAAGAAACAGTGAATATCATGTCTATATAAGAGACAAGCTTAATTCATTTCTGAATGCAATAATAAAAAGGGATTAAGGGGAGTGAATAGAAATAGGATGTTGAAGAGAAACTAATGAAGAATAACTTCATACAGTCTTGATCAATCAAGCTGAAGGAGAGCTAAAGAATTCTGCAGACACCGATGAACAGTAAAGCACAACATCACAGAGTAGAAAGTGTGGAGCACAAAGAATTGAATTGATACATTGATCAGAGAGGTAATGTACCTAAATAGATCTAAAAATCTACAATTCAAAGTTGCATCATGAATAGGTCATAGTGTTTTAGTTTAACCATTGAAGCATCAAGTCTCTTAATAGAGAAGGACTTAACAGTCTTATATATATTGAGGTACATCCGAAGGAGTGCCAAAAAGGTTGATTCATGAAAGTAGCATTGGATTTTCCCAATAACTATTGACAGTCTAAGAAGGAGTCTAATTTAAGGATGGTAGCAATAAATGCCTGATACTAAGTGACAACCTCTATGTATAAAATCCTCTAACAAGGTCACACTTAACAGTGTGTTTGTAACCTTTAACAGGGTTGGCTCCTAACAGGGCTCACTTTAGAACAGTGAAAATTTGGGGTACCAGTCCTAGTGGTTTTTCCCTTAACAGGGTTTCCACGTTAAAAATTCATGTGTTATGTGTGTATGATTCATTTCTTTATTGTTTTGTATATGACATAGTTAACACTAGGTTGATCGGTATACGTTGCTTATTTACTGAGTTTTGGTAAATAGTTATATTGCTTGTCGGTAATCAAGGAGAATAAGGACAGACAAGGAAAATTGACAGATAGTTAAATCGTTATAATTATTTCATGGCATACATCTTGTAGGGACATAATAATCTGAGGTTTATTTGATTGGTGGTTAATGTTTGAAGGATAAATTTTTGAGGTCACTGATTCACCTCCCCCCCCCTCTCAGTTATTACTAACAATTGGTATCAGAGTTTGTGTGCTTAGAAAGGAAGGTTTCAAGACCTAATTCAAGATCATAAGATGAACAGATGAGATGTGCCCAAGTTGAACAAAGACAACTTTTCTTCATGGCAAAGCAAGATAAGACTCCAGTTATCAAGCATTGGTAATGATGTTACTCAATTCCTAGATATTAAATATGTGTTGCCTATAGGAGTATTGATAGTAGATCAATTGAGAGAGAAGCATGAACACAACTGCATGGTTATAGAGATTTCTTCCTCACTCTCTAATGCTGAATTTGAACATTTCAAGGATTGAAAAACTGCAAAGAAGATGTGGGACAAACTGAAGCTTGCACATGGAGGTGATACAAATGTTCTGAGAGCCAAGGTAGAAAGCCTTAGAGGAAAATTTGATGATCTCAGAATGAAATAAGGAGAAAACATCACACAATAAAACACAAGAATAAAAGAATTAGTCGATCCAATGCTATACAAGCAGTTGGAGGTATACTTGAAGAGGAGACAGTTGTAAGTAAAATCTTAAGAACCTTACTGCTTATATATGCTATTAGAGTTTCTTCCATTTAATAAATGAGAGCAGTAGAAAACAATACAGTTACTCTTGATATTTTAATTGGTAGACTGATTTCATTTGAGATGAATAACTTTGATAATAGTGTCTTACCAAACTTAGAGTCTGCATTTAAGTCTTCTATGAGAATAAGCAAATAAAGTCATAGACACACATCTAGAAGAGATAGAGGAGGAGAATTTATATCAGATGAATTCACTAATTTTTGTAATGAGTATGGTATAAAAAGACAGGTTTCTGCACCAAGAACACCATAGCAAAATGGGATTGTTGAGAGAAGGAACAGATCAATAGTTGATTGTGCCAGAACACTGATGATAGAGAAAGGCATCAACCAAATCTTCTAGAGGAAAGCTGTCAGTACTACTGTCTACACACTTAATAGAGTACAATTGAAGGACACAAAGAAAACACATTATGATCTATGGTATGGTAAAACACCTAATGTAAGTTACTTCAAAATATTAGGTATTCAATGTTATATCTTAAAGGATCATAGAAATGGAAAGCTTGATTCCAAAAGTGATGAAGGTATTTTTCTAGGGTATTCTACCAAGAGAAAAGCTTATAAATGTCTCATCAAGGCTTCTAACAAAATTGTTGAAAGTGCAAATGTAAAGATAGATGAATTTGTAGAAAAGAATGAGCTAGAAAGCACAAAATAACTAGAAGACTCAAGTCTCCTAACAGAGTAGGACTTAACAGTCTTCTATATATTGGGTTGCATCCCAAGGAGTGCCAAAAAGTTTGATTCATGAAAGTAGCATTGGATTTGCCCGATACCTATTGACAGTCTAAGAAGGAGTCTGATTCAAGGATGGTAGCAATAGATGCCAGATACTAAGTGACAACCTCTATATATAAAATCCTCTAACAAGGTCGCACTTAATAGTGTGTTTGTAACCTTTAACAGGGTTGGCTCCTAATAGGGCTCACTTCAGAAGAGTGAAAATTTGGGGTACCAGTCCCAGTTGTTTTTCCCTTAACAGGGTTTCCACGTTAAAAATTCATGTGTTATGTGTGTATGATTTGTTTCTTTATTATTTTGTATCTGACATAGTTAACACTAGGTTGATCGGTATACTCTACTTATTTACTGAGTTTTGGTAAATAGTTATACTGCTTATCGGTAATCAAGGAGAATAAGGATAGACAAGGAAAATCGATAGATAGTTAAATCATTATAAGTATTTCATGGCATGCATCTTGTAGGGACATAATAATCTGAGGTTTATTTGATTGGTGGTTAATGTTTGAAGGATAAATTTTTGAGGCCACTGATTCACCCCCTCGCCCCCCTCTCAGTTATTACTAACAATGTTTCTTTCCAATCTTGCTTTAAAGCTTTACTTCAGTTTTATCTCATAGATATCTTCTTGACATCTAGAATAAAACTATTTTAAAACTCTAGCTTATCTCTGGCTTTAACCTTGTCGATGAAAAAAATGTTAACAACCAGTTAACTCAATCTTTAGCTCTTGCCAGCTAAATATTTTGTCATTTTTGAACTTTAGTTCTTTTCGGTGTTTAACTCCTTGTTGGCTCGATCAATGCTTCAATTCTCCTCAAGAATCTCCGTCGGGGTTGTCTGTCTAGCAGGTAACACTGTGAAGTTTTGTCAGACGGTAATGCTTTGGTTCTATCAGTCGATAATGCTTTTGGTTCTTGTCATCGGTAATGCTTCTCGGGTTTCTTGCTCAGGTATGACTGTGACTTTTCTCTCAGGGTTCTCTGTCCATCGGTGTGTACTTGTTTTTTGGTGTTTGTTGTCATTTTGTGAATACTTAACTTTTATGCATTACTGATAGCATAAACTTTGTCTCTTTGGTTCTTTGAAGTCATTGACACTTATGCATACAACCAATCATATTATATCAAGTTGACATCAATGATAATGTAATACATTAACTGATTTAATGCCTTGCATTAACTTTCTGCATTTCAGTGATGATCAACTTAACATCTTCAAACATTCAATCAGTTATGGCTCATTAATCTCTCCCTTTGGCATTGATGGAAACACACTACATACTACTAATACATTATGAAATATATCAGTTTTAGTTCATGAAACTACCAAACATATTGTTCTATAACCAATACAAATGTTTGGCTCTCGGTAAGCTCATATAGCTTAGATTTGTTTCTTGGAGAGTACTTTCTTCAATCTTCAATCCCTTCATTGGATATATGGGTGATCCCACAAAACTGTGTCCCACTTTTTGGCCAACTTTGACACTGAAATGAACATTCTGAAAAAAAAACTTCGCTTTCGAACATCTATTGTCATTAAACCATTAAGAATTTGAAGATGA
>MU227853.1:3678219-3691869 GCA_018584345.1 Thuja plicata
TTATAAAACTGATAAGAACATAATTATTTTGAATTTAGGTTTGTAACACAAATATCTAGGGAATCCATTTGGTTTCATTCAATTTGGTTGAATATTTAATATTTTATTGAGTTATGAAGTGACATTATTTATAATTTGGACATAGGTTCACTTTGATTGCTCTAACTCTATCTCTATATATCGAAATTCATTTATTCTTTTTTTGATAGAAAGGTAACATAAATACCTATTTCCTATATATTTTTCATAATTTTTTTTCCCTAATTTACTATTTTTCCAGAAGCGTCGAACAGAGAAGTCGCTAAATGGTCAAACAACCTATGGTTAGTAAAACTTAAAAATAAAAGTCTTAATAAACTCAAAAAAGTTGACATCAATGATAATATAATACATTAACTGATTTAATGCCTTGCATTAACTTTCTACATTTCAGTGATGATCAACTTAACATCTTCAAACATTCAATCAGTTGTGGTTCATTAATCTCTCCCTTTGGCATTGATGGAAATGCACTACATACTACTAATACATTATGAAATATATCAGTTTTAGTTCGTGAAACTACCAAACTTATTGTTCTATAACCAATACAAATGTTTGGCTCTCGGTAAGCTCATATAGCTTAGATTTGTTTCTTGGAGAGTACTTTCTTCAATCTTCAATCCCTTCATTGGATATATGTATCAGCTTTTGATTCTGGTTTTGTGCTCTCCCTTTGATTTTTCATGTCCTTGATCATCTCTATTTCCTTTGACAACAATATCTCCCTTTGTATGTATCATCTTCCTTATGATGGATATTCTCTCCCTTTGAAAACAATTCCAAAGTCACTCATTTTTAATATATTCCTTGAATTTCCCTTTCCATCAGGAATTTAGCTCTGTATTTAGCCAATAAATAATTCTAGTTTTTGGTGTAGATAAGTACCTTGTTGTGTACAGATGTATCTTTGCAGTCCATTTCTTTGCTTGCATCAACATGAATGATCTTCTAATTTGTGTATGGGCTGATGCAACCTCCTAGTCATCTTAGTGACCAATAGACAAGGGTTGGACCCCTAGTCTCTTTCTCAGGTACTCAAATATATCTTTAGGCAATGGCTTGGTGAATATATCAGCTAATTGTTCCTTGGATTGAACATATTCTACTATCACTTATTTTTCTTGCACTTGTTCTCTTAAGTAATGATACTTGATAGAAATATGCTTAGTCTTAGCATGCATGACTGGATTCTTTGAAATTTTAATTGCACTGGTATTATCATAATAGATAATCACTGGTTCAAGAATCTTCATATTCATACCTTCCAATAATTATTTGATCCATGCAATATTTGAGTAGTTTCCAGCAGCAGCCACATATTATGCTTCTACAGTAGATTGTGAGATACATCCTTGCTTCTTATTGATCCATGTGACAAGTCTTTTACCCGTGAATAATGCTCCTCCAGTTGGACTCTTCATGTCAACTAGGTTTCCAATGCAATCAACATCTATATAGACTTGAAGCTAAAAATTTCCCTTTTTGTTATACCATAATCCATAGTCCTCGGTATTCTTTAGATATCTCAGAATTCTCTTGACAGCAATCATATGTGATTATTTGGGATTAGTAGAGAATCTTGCAACTATTCCAACTGCATGTGCAATATCTGGTCTAGTATGAACAACATAAATTAGTTTTCCAATCATTGATCTATATAGGGTCTAATTTACCTCATTTGACTTATCTTCCTTTGTCAGCTTACATCTAATTTCCATAGGTGTTCCAACTGGCTTGGAATCTTCCATCTTGAATATCTTCAGCACTTCCTTGATGTATTTGGATTATGTGATATATATGTCTGCATCTTGTTGAAGAATCTGTAGACCAAGAAAGAATTTGATCTCCCCAAACATAGACATTTCAAACTCTTTTCTCATCTCATTAGAAAATGATTTACATAGAATATCGTTTCCTCCAAATATGATATCATCAACAAATATTTCAGCAATTAGAATATTATTATCAGTATCTTCTTTTAAATACAGATTTTTATCTTCACTTGTTCTTACAAATCCAATGCTTGTGAGATAGGATTGAATTCTTTCATAGTAGTCTCTAGGTTCTTTTTTCAACCCATACAAGTCTTTATGTAGTCTACATACCATATTTCTCTTGTTAGAATCAACAAACCCTTCTTGTTGTTCAATGTATACCTCTTCTTCTAGTATTCCATTTAGGATTGCAGATTTGACATCCATCTGGTATACCTTGAATCCTTTGAATGCAGCATAAGCAAGTTAAATTCTTACTCCTTCTAGTCTAGCAACGGGTGAAAAGGTTTCTACATAATCAATACCTTCTTCTTGTGTATACACCTTGCAAACTAACCTTGCTTTGTTTCTTGTGACTTCTCCATTCTCATTCAGCTTGTTTCTGAATATCCGTCTGGTACTGATGACATTCTTGTCATCGAGTCTTAGTACTAGTGTCCATGTCTTGTTCTTGTAAATATGTCTTATCTCTTCATTCATATCATTGGCCCATCTTCATTTTCTAGTGCAGTATTAACATATTTAGGCTCAAAATCACAAATTAAACATCTGGTGTGCAGTGACTTACTTCTTGTTTTTATTCCAGCCTTCTTGTCTCCTATGATCTAGTTCTATGGATGATGTCTTCTGACATACTTGGAAAGTATCGGTTCAGCTCTTTTTACATCATTCTAATCATCATCTTGACCTTCATTCAGATCTCCATTGCTCGATACATCATCTTGAATAATTTCTTAATTTTTGGTATTTACAACCTGATGCTCAGGTGCAATGTGTTGTTGCTCAGGAGAAATACACTGCTACTCAGGTAGAGTGTCAGGTTCTTCATTGTAAATAAACGTGTTTCACTCTTCTGGTTCTTTTCTTCTTTCCTCATCATTTTTCTCTGCAAATTCATCTATACTTACATTTGCACTTTCAATTATTTTGTTAGAGGACTTGTTAAGACATTTATAAGCCTTTCTTTTGGTGGAATACCCTAGAAAGATTCCTTCTTCACTTTTGGAGTCAAACTTTCTATTTATATCATCTTTCAAAATATAACATTGACTTCCAAAGATTTTGAAGTAACTTGCATTGGGTGTGTAACCATACCATAGCGCACAGGGTGTCTTATTTGTTTCCTTCTTCAATTGTACTTTGTTTAATGTGTAGACAGCAGTACTGATAGCTTCCCTCCATAAATTTTGAGTGATTCTTTTCTCAATCATCATTTTTCTTGCACAATCAACAATGGATCTGTTTCTCCTTTTAGCAATACCATTTTGTTGTGGTGTTCTTGGTGCATAAACCTGTCTTTTATTTCCATGCTCATTGCAAACGTTAGTGAATTCATCTAAAGTAAATTCCTCTCCTCTATCTGATCTTAAGCATTTCAATTCCTTACCACTTTTTTTTTCTACCATAGCCTTATACCATTTAAACATCTTTTCATTAGATGTATGGGCTTTACTCTTTAAACTAGACTTTGTCATTTTACCTTTTTGACAATTATTGCACATGATATGCTTGGTCTTTGACATGCTCAATAAGCCTCTTAATTTCCTTTTATTGCTTATCTTTATCATGTTGTCAAAATTCACATGAAATAGTCTCTTATGCCACAACCATATGTCTTCATTTCTAGCCATTAAACAAGTGGTGTTAATGTTATCAAGATAGAATAGGTTACCTTTTATCTATTCACCAGTTTCGATCAACCTTCTTGATTCATTGAAGATCTTTGCCTTCTTATTCTCAAATGCTACTCGGTGACTTGCGTTATTCATCTGTCAAAAACTCAATAGATTATAATTAAGTCCTTTTACCCAGCATGCATTTTCACATCTGATCAGGTTATTTAGCATTATGGTTCCTTTACCTTCAACTTGACAAGGTGTGTCATTACCCATTCTTACTGATCCACCATTATAGTACTCAAAAGTTTCAAACTTTTGTTTATCACTGGTCATGTGGTGAGTGCAACCACTATCTATGATCTAGAAATCATTCTTACTAACTATAGATATGAGTATAGTTTCTACATACCTTTCTTCTTCTTCTAAATCATCCTTCATGGCTACAAATACCATCTCAATGTCTTCATCAGATTTGGTGTCAGTATCTCCATCTTTGTTCTCAGCCAGGTAACAAGATTTCTTCCATTTGTCCTTGTAGTCTCGGGTATCTCTTCTGTCAGATTGTCAGTTTCTTTGGTAATCTTTGTTATCACCTTGGTCAAAATTCTCTTCATATGTTCTGTCATTACTTCTGTCATCTTTTCTTCTCTTAGGACATCTTGCAGCAAAGTTGCCAACCTCTTTACAATTAAAACATACAAGTGATAATTTACCTTTGTATCTTCCTTTGCCTCTCTGCAATCTTCTTTCCATTAGTGCTTCAGTCTCATCTAGATTTTGATCATCACTATCACTTTCACTATCATTCCTCATAGTGTGTTTATGACTTGATTTACTTATTCTCAAACAAGATCTAAATGCAGACTCTATAGATGGTAAGACACTATTATCAAATTCATTCATCTCAAATGAAATCAGTCTACCAATCAGACTATCTAGAGTAATATTATTGTTTGTTACTGCTCTCATTTCTTGTATAGAAGATACTCTAATAGCATATACATGCAGTAAGGTTCTTAGCATTTTACTTACCACAATCTCTTCTTCAATTACACCTCCAACTACTCAGATAATATTGACTACCTCTTTGATTTTGCAGCTATACTGAGTGATATTTTCACCTTCTTTCATCCTTATGTCATCAAACCTACCTCTTAGGCTTTCTTCCTTAGCTCTTAGTACATTAGCATCTCCTCCATGTACTAGCTTTAATTTATCTCACATTTTCTTTATAGAGGTGCATGTTTTGACATCTTCAAACTCAGCATCGGAGAGTGAGGATGAAAGCTCTATCATCATGCAATTGGGCTCATTCTTTTCTGTTAATTGATCAAGTGTGTGAGGTCCTATAGGAAACATATATTCAGTATCTAGGTATTGAGTAACATTATTTCCAACACCTGATAGGTGGAGTCTTATTATGCTTTGCCATGATGCAAAGTTGTCTTTTTTCAACTTGGGCACATCTCGTTTCCTCATCTTGTGATTTTTTTCTTAGGTCTTTAAAACCTTCTTTCTAAGCACATAATTTATGATACCAATTGTTAGAATAACTAAGAGGGGGGTGAATTAGTGGACTCAAAATTATTCCAATAAATCAACCAAAAAATCTTAGTACCACAATATTAAGCCTCTAGTTATCTTTAGTCCTACAAAATGTATGCCTTGAAATAATCTTAACAAATAACTATTGCTCGGAGTTCACTCTTAAACCTTATTCTTAATGTTTACCAAATAACAGTCTTTCATTTACCAAAATACAATAAATGACTTAGTGATTACCGATAATCCTGATTTAGTTATGTGTAATGCAAAACACTAAAGTAATGACTCAAACACATTGACACATGGATTTTTAACGTGGAAACCCTGTTAAGGGAAAAACCACTTGGGACCGATAACCCAAAATGTTCACTCTTCTAAAGTGAGCTCGGTGCAGAGCCAACCCTGTTAAAGGTTACAAACACACTGTTAGGTGTGACCTTGTTAGAGGACTTAAATAGATTAGTTTGTCACTTGATATCTGGCAACTCTATGCTACCTTTATGACCAAACCCAGTGTAGTTTTTCAATTGGTATCTAGCATCTCTATGATATCTTCATGATCAAATATTTTGATATTCCTTAGGATGTGTCTCAATATATAAAGGATTGTTAAGTTCTGCTTGGTTAAGTGACTTTCTGATCTAATGGTTAAATTGAAATAGTAAATGATCTGTTCACACATACAACTAAAGACTTGTAGATTTTCATATCTATTGTAAGCTCATAATACCTTTCTAATCAATGTATATTTTCAATACCTTTTCTCCACTTCTTTTTTCTTAGTGATGCTATGCTTCTCTGTTGCTCGGTGTCCACAGAATTAGTTTTGTTCCTCAGCTTGAATGATTAGGTCTGATTGAAGAATTCTTTCTTTGTCAGTTTCTTTTCAACATCCTCTTCTCTATTCACTCCCCTAATTCATAAATGAATTAGCTTGGATCTTTGTAGACATGATCTCACCATTTCTAATTTCTTGACTTTCTTGTTCTTGGCGTGATCTACAATTCTTGCCAATCTTTCTTTAAAGCTTTACTTCAATTTTATCTTGTAGATATTTTCTTGACAAATGGAATAAAACTATTTTAAAACTCTAGCTTATCTCTCGCTTTAACCTTGTCGATGAAAACAATGTTAACAACCAATTAACTCAATCTTTATTTATTGCTAGCTAAGCCTTTTTTCATTTCTGAACTTCAGTTCTTTTCAGTGTTTAACTCCTTGTTGGCTTAGTCAACACTTCAGTTCTCCTCGGGCATCTCCATCGGGGTTGTCTGTCCATCGGGTAACACTGTGAAGTTTTGTTCGTCAGTAATGGTTTGGTTTTGTCCATCGGTAATGCTTTGGTTTTTTTCGTCGGTAATGCTTGTAGTTCTGATCGTCGGTAATGCTTGTAGTTCTGATCGTCGGTAATGCTTCTCAGGTTTCTTGCTTGAGTATCACTGTGACTTTTCTCTTAGGGTTCTTTATCCATCAGTGTTCACTTGTCCATCAGTGTTTGTTGTCATTTTGTGATTACTAAACTTTTATGCATTAGTGATAGCATTACCTTTGTCTCTCTGGATCTTTGAATTCTTTGACAGTTATGTATACAACCAATCAGATTATATCAAGTTGACATCAATGACAATACAATACATTAACTAATTTAATGTCTTGCATTAACTTTCTACATTTCAGTGATGATCAACTTAACATCTTCAAACATTCAATCAGTTATGGTTCATCAAGATTGGCTTTCAAGTTCTCTTTTCAGATTTTCCACTTCACTTTTGAGTCCATTTTTTATGTCCATCAGATGTGCAAGTGCTTCATCATATTCTTCAGATAGACTGCCTTTGTTAGGAATAATAGTCCACAAGACAACTAAGAGCGGGGTGAATCATGTGTAATATAGATTATTAAACTTTAAACTTTATAAACCAAAACAATAATTCAAATGATAACATAGTAAATGCCAACATAATAACACAATACTTGTTGTCAAGGAAACCTTGTTAAAGGTAAAACCCCAGTGGGAATTAGCACCCACAATTGATACACTGAGAGTATAGTATCCATGTTAAAAGATTTAGCCCTGTTAGGAGCTTGTTACAACATTACAATACATAGTCCTTGTTAAAGGACAGGCCATGTTGGGAGTCAAGAGTAATAGTGGGCTCACTACCTAGGTATACTTCCCAAAGAAGGTTAAAGCCACCCTCAAGGATTAACAATCTAAACAAGTGTATATAGAGAATATACAATCTAGTGAACTATCTGATAGCAACTATCTTTGATTGGTCAGTTCCAATGAAGAATAACAATCACAAACTCTACTCTACATCTAGCAGCCAAACAAGCCTCGCAGGTTCCACACTTCTCTTCCTTTTTCAATCTCTACCATATCTTTCCAAAAGAAAATATCTCTCTTATATACCCTTTTACAATAATTCATTAGGTTAGCCAATTAAGCTTTCCCAATATACAAACAATTGATTAGGTCGGCGAATTAAGGCTTTCCAATATACAAATAATTATTTAACTCCTTGCTAAGATACACAAGGTACCTAAAATAAGTAAACATCAATTATAATACATCATTTATATTCCAAGATCCACAATCCATGATCACAATTCATAATACATGTTACATCTCTGAAGTCGGCCACCAAATAGGTCTCCTCCAGAATACATGCCACAGCTGACGTCACCAAAATTCTCATGATAATTGTTCAATACCTAAAATTCCTCAATATGTCCTCTGTCATTCAATAAGCTTGCATTACTTGAAATATCTTTTCCTATAAGATATACCCAAAATACAGAGACCTGCTCTGTCAAGCATCACAGTTACAGTCTAGAAACCAGTCTTCACTAAAACAACTGTACAACATCCTCAATATGAAATATAAATCCAACCGGTCTTAGGAGTAAGGTCAACACACATCCTCTTTCATATCACCAACTTTGATCATTTTGAAACATCCGTAGAGTATATGTACACTTCTTTTCGTCAAATAACCAGTTTATACTCTCCACAGAAATATATGTTGACATCAGTGAAAAAACATGAATATCAACAGCATAAACAGTACCCAAATCTGATATCATCCAACAATCTCCCCCTTTGTCATTGATGGAAACATATTGGAAAATCCATCAACCCTTCTATTTCTTTAAATATCCATAATTTCTTCATGATTCATCCCTAGTGGTGAAACCTCAATACATGTAATTTTTTCTACATTGTTTCTGCAAGGACTAGGGATTACTGGATTAATGTTTTCTAAAATTATTGTTTCCTTTTGAAAATAATTTGGGGTAATCGGAGGTTCTCTAAGTTGGTCTTCATCAAAGGAGTAACTGTCTTGGGATCTTGAATCGTCGCGGTCACAACTAGATTTAAAAAATTTCTCTGAGTTAGGTGAAGGTTTACACAATTCCGGATTAATTTCATATACCTCACCTTGAATTATTAGTCTAATGGGTTGCAAGTACTTTACAATATTCTCTATCCAAGTACATCAAATCTTTATAAGAAATCTCTATCTAATTCAGCGAACTTACCTATGTTGTTTGCAATCTCCATAATAATTTTAGTATGAATAATTTCAACAAGAAGGTTTGGGAGTGATACCCATCATATAACCTTCAGATTCTCCACTTATATGGGGTTGAAATTACTACACCAGTCAATAAATAAAAAACCTAAGTTCTTAAAATTTGGGCATACACCATCCAAGAAAGAAATTTTTAATGCTTTATCTAAACAATCTATGTATTTAAGAAATTGTTATGCAGAAGACTTATACTTACCTGACCTGGTAATGTAAATTTGAGCCATCCTGCTATGCTATCAGAAGAACAACCATAGCCTAACCATTTGGTAAAGAGTCCATACATTCTGGAGTGATTTATCATACCGTCAGTATAAGTATTTCCCAACATAATTTTGATACCTTTTGAGAAAACAAGTAATTTTTTCATGGGTTCAGATTTTAGGTTTTTGCTAGGGTTTGGGTGTCTTATCAGTTTAATCGCAGAAGGAAGTTTCAGAGGTTCTAAGGAGCAGCATGTATTATGGAGAGAGATAAATAAGGTCTTCTTATGTGAAGGGATATAAGATTTAATTGGAGAGACTATATGAGATAATACAGGTTTTATAGCAAGGCTTTTCTTAGGAGAGCTTCTAGTAAGAGAATGCCCTAAACAGTGAGAGTTGTTTAAAGAATTATTTAGGGTCGAAGCCATACAAGGCGGTTTAGATGATAGAACTTTAGAAACATTCAAGGCGTCAAAGGAATTATGGATATTTAAAGAAATAGAAGGGTTATGAAGAGGGAATTTCCTAAAATGATGATTATTCTTCCATTTATTCCTTTCCCTCATTGGTTTTACAGTCTGTCAACCGTCATTACTATCATTAAAACCCTATTTTCAGAGAAGATTTTGCAAAAAATATTTGATGCATACTTTGTATATCCAAAAAAAATTAATTGTTTATATAAGAAATCAGAATTATCAATAACCTGATTTGTTTTACCAAATCCTAGAGATGATCAGAAATCTCGATTCAGAAAGGGGGGAATCCTTTTAACATCATGGCTAGGTTGTAACCCATTGAATCGTCTTCCATAAAAACCCTTATCTACTATATTGCCACCGAAAATCTATTTTCCATAATGCTTTCTAGGGTAAGGATGATATATTTCATAGTTCATTAGACCTCCATGTCCTTCGGTACTCGCAAACGAAGCTTGCTCTTCCATTTACTTCCCCCATTTTTTCCCATAAACAATGGTTATAAAACCTTAATTGTAAAGTCTTCAAGAATCATGTATAGAATTATTAGAAAATAAAATTTTGCATCGATATCTTGTCAAAGTGTCTAAATTAAGATATTAGCCTCTTTCTTCACCATATGCACTTAAATACAGTTTATTGTGTTTGACATTCATTGTTTTCCTAATAGATTTTGTTTTCAAAGTGCATCAAGATACATTGGACTCCATCCTATGCCTAGACCCTTATTGGAGTTTTCTTCTAAATCTCCTAGAATGTGAGTGCCTTCTTATTTAATTGCTTCATTGAATCATATAATACTTCATTCATATTATAAAAATTTTATTTGAAAAACTTTAGTGTGGAATCTCTATGTTAGTTTATAGATTAGTTTTCAAATTTTTCATGTCAAATGGTCTAATAGAAAGTGTGATAAAATTAAAAACTTAAGATGGGTAGAAGAGGCTTAAATAATAGGAAGATATTAGGTAGAGTTTGTTTTTTTTCACCAAGTATGGAATCTTTGTCTTATTTTATATATTAGTCTTGAACTTTTTGATGTCAAATGGTCTAATAGAAAGTGTGATAAAAGTTAAGATAGATAGAAGCTATAATAATAAGATGTTAGATAGAGTTTGTTTTTGCACCAAATAGATCAAATCATATGCTACATCTATACATTTAAATTTGTTTATTGTAATCAATGTATTGTCTTTTTATGATGAGAATCAACCTCACACAAAAAATTGTCACCAATCACCAAACACACTTTTATCACTTACAAATGATTAATAAATCTTGACATTAATGTATCTTACAATGTCAAGATTTATTAGAGTCACTCTGATAATGAAAGTAGGCTACCATTGGAGACAACATTGTTGTATTACCATGAATTAGGGTGATTTATAAGAAGTATGCTCTTCTCCATGGTTGATTGGGTTTTCTATAGTGGTTGATTGGGTTGTCTATATGAGTTTTTCCCATTAAAAGCACTATTTATACCTTTGTCATGTTCAGCGCATTTAGATAATGTTAACAAGATGTGGACAACCCCATTGTCTTTTGTCCAATAAACAAAAAGAAGTCCCTGTCATGAAGCCCACAACCATGATAAGACCTCTGATAGAAACGCCAACCGACTGTTGATCACAAACAAGGATGTTTACTCGCAATTGAAGCCTAGTGATGTTGAGATGCATGTGCTCTTTACCGAAAGCTGTGAAATCATATTATATTCCTACATTTTCCCATTCAGCTGATGCAATTGCAGAGCATGCTATCTCCTTTAACACAAAAACTTTTTCATGTGATAAGACTACAAGGGTCCCATGATAGCAGAAATACTTCACACATTATCACACACAATCCAATTATCAGTAAAGTTGTTCGACTAAATGTCGAAATGCTGTTGGATGGCCAAATTATCTATTCTTATCTCTCCATTTGTCTGGTAAAATGAAGAGGTTATTGACGTGTAATTATAGATCTGTTCTAAGATTTGTCTTCTCACTATGTTTATCATGCCAGTGTCGACATTTCATAGGTGAAAACTTTTGCCAGTTTTGGCCTATTGTTGGAGTTTATCAATTGTTAATAATTTGTTAGAGTTTGCTAGCATATCCAAACTGATTTTATATGTTGAAAGTACATATCATATGTTATGTAGTCATTTCAGCTTTATTAATGGTGCCTGAAACATTTTAATATAAACATGAATTGAAGAGTGGACTCTTGTCGACTTTAGTCAGAGTTAGTAAATAATAGTTTATGCTGCACGCAATATCTCATTTCATGTGTTTTTTATTGTCTGAACTGTAGAAAGAAGTGACTACTGAAATTATGATATAAAATGCTTCAGAAAGAAATCTTATGGGACTCGCAACTCATATTTTAATCAGTCCAGCTAAGATTCAAATTATACTTTTTCTCTACTGAAAAGAAATGATTTTTCGTTTGTCTGACGCGAAAAAGTATGAGGACGGCCATGATTTAACGGCAGAGGAATACAAGAAAAATGGTCGGTTTGAATTTTCATCTAAAAACAAGAACAGCATATAGAAACGGAAATGGAAACGTACAGTTTTCCAATTTGTTTTTTAGGGAATAAACAAGGAAAAATTAGATAAGCTCTAATATTATGGTAAGAGTATGTAGAGATCTATTGGGATGATTTATATATACTTATATAAATAATTTTATTGGTCAAATATTATATATTATTATATTTTTTTTTTGAGATTGTAGAAATCGGATAATCTTTTATAAATGGCAATCTAAACTTTTTAACATAATTAGTGATAATAGTGTGATATGCTCTCCAATACCATGCAGATTGCGGGACACTAGACCCGCGACCTCATGCTTACTATAGGAAACTCTCGCCAATCCCTATATTTATGTATTCATTTCATTGGTAGAATTATTTTAGAGACATATAGTCATTCAATAATACTTTTAGGCACTTTACTTGTTTATATTATTTCATTAGTTTTAATAATTTAAGAAATTTTGATGTACACACACACACACACATATAGGGGGTTGGGGAGAAGGAAGGGCCATCATTCTAGAGTAGACTACTGGGTGGCCGGGTAACCCGTTGCCCTCCTTATTCTAGTTACAACAACTACTAGCCTATCAATTCTATGGGCTTCCGGTTAGCAGTTTCTAAGGGGCTGATTAGTCTAGCAATACAATTTGTTTTGATTGGCCTGACCCTTTAGAATAGTAGGGCTAATCTACGGGTTGGGTTTATAATTGCTGGAAATTTTTTTTGATTCTGTGTGTGTGTGTGTGTGTGTACACGCACACACAAATACACGACTTTTAATTTGTCACAATTTGTCAATAATTATTTGTAAAAATATTACAAAAGATTGGGCTCGGTTTTTCGCTCTACTAGGGTTTCATGCGTACGGCGTCTTGTCTGTGTTTCCGCTCTGGGCCATCCATCTGTCACACCGCATTTACTGCGGGACCTCTTTTGCATTAGGGTTAGCTTTTATTATGGCTCCGGCCAACTTCGGCCCAGCAGTTGCTGCTGGTGCGCAAGTTGAAGCTTCGGACAGCCATGGTGCCTCCTCTGAACAAACGTCCCCGCAAGTTCGTCCCGAAGGTCTTTCACGAGGTAACCCTGATATTGTTCTTAATCCACAGGAATTTGATTCTGCTGGTGAATGGTTAGAAAAGCATACGTTGATTGGATATTTTGTGGGTCGTACTCCTCCTGAAAGTATCCTTAAGGATTGGGTCAACAAGAGCTAGACCCCGCATGGGGTCCATCTTGATGGTGTGCAAAACCTTACCAAAGGTTTTTTCCTTTTTCGGTTTGCTAACCCTTCTTAGGCGGAAGCGGTTTTTAACCGTGGACCCTAGACTGTTAGGTCCTCCCTATTAGTTTTTCAGAAATGGTCTCGAGACTTTACTGTCTCGGATGACAAAAAACTTAGGGTTCCAGTTTGGGTCGAGTTCCCTGGCCTCCCTTTGCCATGATGGCCATTTATTGAGTCTACCTCGGCAAAGTCATTGTCATGGAGCATGACAAATTTTTCAATGCCCATCCCCAGAAGCGGGTCTGTGTTGAGGTCAACCTTTCCAGGGACCTCAAGGACACTGTTGAAATTCAGATTGGTGCCCTCACCATCTCTCAAAAGGTGCTTTATTTGAATCTGCCCAACACCTGTTAT
>MU227853.1:3709868-3728512 GCA_018584345.1 Thuja plicata
CAGCTCTCTTGATACGAATGTTGCTTTGTTTAACAAAGCTTGTATATGTAATAATGTTATGATGCAGATTCAAGTTCAAGCCAATAAAGTGGCTCTGGAAGTAGCTCACCTACAGGAGCTGCTCAATAATTGGGGCAATGCTCCCTACACTATTGCTCGGGTTCCTTCGGATGCCCTTTCTGCCGAGGGTACGCCTCCCAGAGGCTGCAGTTCTTCGGCGCTCTGCTCGCACACTCCTCGGTCCCAGGCTCCTCGTCACCACTCTTCGAGAGGTGGTGGGGACGGATGGCGGCACCGCTCGGCTTCTCTACCTCCTCGGCCTTCTGGGTGGGTGTCAGCTCTGGCATAGTCTGCCCCTCCTAATGCTCCTGGTGCTTTCCATGGTTTGGATTGGCCTCCTGCCACCTCTTCCAAGTATCCTCGCCTGGCTCTTGCTATCTCCCCGCCCAGGGCGGATGAAAAAGAAAAAGAAGATGATGATGGTTGGTCGCTTCCTGACCCTCCTATCAATCCCACTAAGGCATGGGGATCGGATGATTAGGATCCTCCACCTTCTGCTACTGCTCTTGTTTCCTAATGGCTTTATGTTTTTTTAATGAATAGTTTTCATTTTCGGCTTTGCCGTGTGAACTCTACGGGGTGATTTCTATATCCCCCAGCCCATTTTTTGTGGATATGTAACTTTAATATTTTTTAATAGAAAAGGCACTATTCATCAAAAAAATTATTACAAATGACTATAGAAACTACCAACCACAATAAGTTTAATTTATTAAATTTCTATTAATAATATATTCTTATATAACGGTATTATTATTTCAAAGCAATGCATACATAAATTACAATATCTTGTATGTATTATGAACATTTGTTATGAAAAGATGGCCAACGCATTTAGAAAATTGGTACAACATGAGTTATAGAAATATTAAACACATAGACATCATTAATATACCTATGCAATATTATTGTGTAATTATAATCTAGTCAAAGTATATCCGAATATATTACAGGAATAAAATAAATTCTTTTTTTATTATTAAAAAATTAAATTAAAATCCATTTTCCTTTGTACATAATAAACAATTTTTTTTTTTATTAAAGGAAAATAGGTTTGAATGGGACCTAAAACCTAGTAGAATCAGATTTTATCCAGGATATGAAACCCTCAAACAGAAAGTTGTTTAAAGAGAGAACATAGACAAACTATAGCCAGTCAACAACAAGGCACAAGCAAGTTTTGAAGGGCACTCGAAACCCTTTACATAAAACTAATGGCCAAACTAAAGATAAGGAAACTAAACAACTCTCATCACCTTCCAACTATCACGAACACCCTTGACCAAAGATTGAGAGGCATCAAAATATGTTGGAAAACCTCTCTTCCTTCTATGCACAATTGTCCATTATATGTAATCCTTTGAAGGATAAGAGAAAGGGGATGTAGGAGGACAAACTAGCAAGGACTGAGAAGGAGCAAGCACAACTATATTCCCACGCTTGTTGGAAACAATAGGCTTTTATTACTCTCTATGGATGAGAGAAAACTAAGAAATAAAACAAACAAACAAACACAGAAAAATTTCTTTATATACATTGTTCTCCTTCATCACTTGATTAAGAAACTATGCACTCAAAGTCCTTCTCGACATGTTCTACATGATAGAGTAGGATGATTAAATAAACTTGTTTTCTCTTAAATATCAACATAATATTACATATGACTATTTGATAGAAATGACATCCAAGAGGTCATATTTATAGATATTTGATATTTTAGATAAATCAATGACTAGGGTTGCATGAGAGGAATGAAGGAGAGATATGATGCTAAATGATATTTCATGAGGGTAGAATTTGGGTAGGCTACATGGGTTTATGTGAAATAAATGGTTAAAATTTCTTGATTAAATCAAAGGGATGATAGTTTCAAGCATGTACATGAAAACACTTCTAGAGGAGAGGGATTTTTTCTCATAGATGTTTGAGAATGCATAAAGACAAACACAATTTACATGTGTATAAAGGTGTTACAAACTTTTCTTTCAAGGTTGCATTTTCATAGGTATGGGCATAGGGGAACATTGTTGTGCTTAGAAAGGTGGAAAAGAAGACGAGCATACTAGAGTTATCATATGTGTTCATGTATGAATCATATTATTAAATGCTATGCAAACTTCACTAAATGATAGAATTTATAACATAACCCTCAAATAGAGCTTGTTTATCAGCAAAAAATAAATGTGAGCTAATTTGGACCAGGTGCGAACTTATTTGGACCAAATGTGATCTTGTATAGACCAGTGCAAGCTATTAAAAACTAGGTGTGAGCTATGATAGACCATGTGAGAGATTATTTATACCAAGTTTGAGCTTTCACTATCTGGATGCTAGCTTTCACGAACCAATTGCGAGTTGTTACAGACTAGGTGCGAGCTTCTTTGTACCAGGTGCGAGATTCTTTGTACTAGGTGTGAGTTTCTGGTGATTTCAGAGAATCTGCAATATAAATTATTCAAAATTGATGCTTAGAATGTGAGGCTTGAGCCCCATGGTGGGCGCCAAATATATTCCATAAACCTAAAATTCACAAACCTTCATGAAACATTAGTTTAACATACTTTTTCAATCAAATTTGAAAGATCTAATTAGTTTAATCAGTTTTGAAAGTGAAAGAAAATTAAGAGCATCTCATGTATCTCTAGCTAGAAGGACTAAACAAATTCTCTCAGCTGCAAAACATCCTAAAGTGACAACCCATAGAATGAGAATTATGCTAATAATGATGAAAATATGGATCTAAGATACCAATGTATGCAAATTAAGATAAAATGCCCTATTCTGTGCTCAAAATCTATGTAAACATGGATGATTTTGCCATTATAATGATATTATTCAAGAATTATTCAATTCTAAATTCCCAATTCAAGATGCAATTAAATGTGGATTCTTACTCTAAATGTGAATTGGTAAGTTTACACTAAGACAATCCTCCTATTTATAGGAATTCCCAAGGGTAGTGATGGGGAGATCTAACTCACAAGAGCACTCTTTCTCTTCTCAAGACCCTCTCTCTGGTCTTCCTAGGGTAATTCACTCTACCCTACCTAGAGGTCACTTCTATGTTCCTCTACTCCCACTAGATCTCTCCAACAACTTCAAACTCACTCCTCTCCTTCACCATGCCTAATGTGCATTCATAGGCTCAAACTTGCACCTATCTTCCCAAATTGTTCTTAGAAATGGAAATGGGGTTTTTCATTTTCCCCCCTTCAAACTGAACCATTCTTGATCCATTCCTTTGGTTTCTTATGTAGGTTTCCAATCGAGTTCCAAGTTTTCTAGTTTTAGGCCTTGTAGCCCTTGTTGCCCAATTAGGCCTTCTAGAAACTTAATTCTTGGATTTATTCACAAATATCCTTAACAACCCCTTGAACTATCTAAGGATTATTTACAAGAACTATTTTCTATGTTTTAGCTCTTGAAGTTGTCCGTACACCGAATTTCCAACAAACCCCTGTTTTAAAGGGTTTCTAGGGCATGCAGTCCGGTCAAGTTTCTTTTCTTTCACTATTTTCTCTAATGGCCTCCTATTATCTTCTCCTTGCATACACATATCAAGTACACATGCCCCTACACCTCTCCACCATTTATTAGCTTAAACCAATCCATCTAACAATCTCTCTTGCTTCTGTTCTGTTCAAACTCCTAGCCAGAATACCACTGTACTAGCCTAGGGCTTGATGGAAAAATTAACTCCCCTATACACACAACCTCTAAAATACATATTTACACTACTTACATAGTCCCCTACTTTATTCCAAGTGTCCATGGAATTTCAACCACCGGAACTTAAGTGGGACTCATTTTTACATGACTGGCTCTGAACCAGACAATGAACCAGTGAAACTTAAAGAATTTACAAAACTATTAATAAGAATGCCAAAATACCAAAATAACACCACAAAGAGTAATTATGTAACAATTATCAAAGGCTTAATACATTAAATCAATCCATTAAAGGTCTGGATGAAGGCTTTGTTACAAAAACACAGTCCAAATCTTTACTTTCCAAAACACAGTCCATACACTAAAATTTCTAACCTTTAGATTAGGTTTTTTCTGGGCTTATATAGTCTATTTCCACATGTTTGGACCTCTATATTTGGATTAGAACACCATTAAATCCATTTCCTAGATTTTAGGAAATGTTGTCATGACAACTTTGCAAAGTTGCAAAGTTGTCATGAGCAACTTTTACAAGTTTTGCTCATTTGATGTTCCACTAACCTAACTTGCTCAATTCGAATCTAAATCATTCCATTAGACCTTAAAACACTTAAAAACATAAAATAAAAAATGCCACTCCATTTTAGATTCTTGTTCAAACTTTGACCCATGTTGACTTTCCTAGGACTTAAACACTAGAGCCTAATTGAACACACAAAAGACATGACTCCAAACACTCTTACCTCTAAACACACACAAAATCAAATTTGGGAATTTATCATTAGTTCTTATTACCCTATTTGTTGTCTAGAACTACCTACAAGCCAAAATTTGTAAAGATCTTCCTTGATACCTTAAGGTGCTCCTGCACCATTCTCCCCCTGCAACAAGAAATTCAAGTTACCTGAGGTGTGAAAAAATCCAAATTGATGCCATGCTTCTTAAATTCACTCTATGTTATCCAAGTAGCCTCAAACTTAGGTTGTTTCTCCCATTTGACTAGATGCTCCATGTAAGTCTTACTCCTAGTCTTCTTCTTCACTCTTGAATCCATAATTCTCTCCACTTGTGGCTTGATCTAATCAGGTACTTCAAGTTCTTCCACACCCTTAGTCACCTTTGTATTGTACTTTCCCGCATCTATTTTTGGACCCTTGTACTAAATCAACTCCTTCACATTGAATATGGGAGAAATAGACGTATCCTTGGGTAGATCTATCTTGTAGGCATTGGGGCCATACTTAGCCAACACCTTACATGGTCCAATCCTCTTCATCTATAGTTTTCTTGGTATTCCCTTCTGTAGCCTATCCTTGTTCAAGTATACCATCACCAAGTCTCCTACCTCAAATTTTAAGTCTCTTCTCCCTTCATCCTTCTTAGCTTTAAGCTTCTGATTTGCCTCCATTAGGGTCTTCTTCACTTGCTCATGGACCTATCTCATTGATTGATAAAATTCATCTACATGACCACTAATCCCTTCATAACCTTTTAGATCTCTAAGCTTAAAAACACCCCTTGGATGTAATCTAGATACACAATCTCAAATGGACTCTTACCAGTAGTCATGTTTGCACTGTCATTATAGGAAAACTTTGCTTGTGGGATGACTTGTTCCCATTCTTAGTGAAACATCTTCACAAGTTACCAAGGACCCTATTAATTACTTATGTTTGGCCATCCATTTGAGGATGATATGCAGAACTATGAGCCAAATTAATACCTAATATTTTCCAAAGGGTCTTCCAAAAGTGTCCCATAAATTTCACATCCCTATCTACAACTATGCTCATTGGAAAACCATATATCCTTACTATCTCCTTGAATAAAAGGTGGGCAATGTGACTAGCATCATGTGTTATTTTATATGGGATAAAGTGACTCATCTTACTGAATTTGTCCACTACCACAAACACACTATCCAAACCAGTTGGTGTCCTAGGTAACCCTACTATCAAATCCATACTTATGCACTACCATGGTCTATTTGGGATGGGAAATGGTTGGTAAAGACCTGCATTTGATGATGTCCCCATTTCCTTGTGACATACTCCACATTTCTCAACATACTTCCTTACATCCTTCTACATTTTAGGCCACCAGTAGAATCTCTCCACTAGGTCTAGGGTTTTGTTTAACCCAAAGTGTCCACTCAAACTGCCATTGTTCTTCTCTTGGATGAGGTTCTCCCTCATGGAACCCCTTGGAACACATAGTTGTTTCCCTTTAAATAATAAACTATTTTGTAAAGTATAGTCTGCATATTCACTATGAAAATGATATTCAAAATCATTACATACCTTATAGATCTCTGATAAATCTGCATCTCCTTCATAAATATCCTTGAATCCTTCAACCCCTATGTTTTGCAATTGTATCTCTTGAACAGTAAGATACCTCATACTAAGTGCATCTGCAACCTTGTTGTTTACCCCCTTCTTGTACTTGATTGTAAAAGTGTATAATTGTAGAAACTTCATCCACTTTATATGCCTCAAACTAAGCTTTTCTTGTGTGTTTATGTATCTTAAGGCCTGGTTTTCAGTGTATACAACAAATTCTTTTGTCAAAAAATAGTGCCTCCACTTCTTAAAAGCTTGCGCCAATGCATAAAGCTCTAGATCATAGGATGAATACCTAGACTTTGCTTCATTTAACCTTTCACTAAAAAAGGCTACTGGTCTTCCTTCCTGACTTAGGACTGCCCCCACTGCTACGTTTCTAGCATCACATTCTACAATGCATAGTTTTTCAAAACTTGGTAACACCATAATTAGTTGTGTAGCTACTTCCTTCTTCAATCTTTCAAACCCTTCATTGGCTTCCTTGGTCCAGATGAACTTTGTCTTTACTCCACCCTTTATGGTATCTAGGACAGGTGCACAGATTGCACTGAATCTTCTCACAAGATTCCTATAGAATTGGACCAACCCATGGAAGCTTCTTACTTCAATCCATGTCTTAGGAGTAGGCCAACACAAAATGACTTCAACTTTGCTTTTATCCATCTTCAAATCACCTTAGGATACTAAAAATCCTAGATAGACTAGTTCTTGTTTCATAAACTCACTTGTTTCAAGATTTATAGTGATCTTCTCTTCTTGTAGTCTTTTCAACACAAGTTCTAGGTGCTTCATGTGCTCTTCTTTTGTTTTTTCTAAAGATGAGGATATCATCTAGGTATACTACCACAAATACCCCTATGTAATCCTTCAACACTTCGTTCATGACCCTCATAAAATTACTAGGTGCATTTTTAAGCCCAAATGACATTACTAACCACTCATATAATCCCTCTGTGGTTTTAAAAGTTGACTTCCACTCATCCCCCTATTTGATCCTAATCTGATAATATCCACTTTTAAGATCAATCTTTGAGAAGTGCGTAGCGCCCCCTAAGCAATCCATTAAGTCTTCTATTGTAGGAATAGGAAATCTATACCTTATTTTTATCCTATTTATTGCCCTAGAGTCAGTACACATTCTCCACTTACCTCCCTTCTTAGGAGCCAATACCACTAGAACAACACATGGGCTGATGATCTTTCTTATCAAAACCTGGTACAAAAGCTCTTTCACTTGCCTTGCAATCTCCTTGTTCTACTCTGGTGTCATCTTGTAAGAATCTTTTTTTGGCAATGATTCCCCTAGCACAAAATCAATCTAATGATTGATTTCTCATTTTGGAGGTAGTGTAGCTAGTGTCCCTTCACATATGATATCTTGGAACTGATCTAACAATTGTTTGACTTCTGCAGGCATAGGTGTTTGTTTGGGTGTCTCCTCCTCATTTGGTTTCACCAAGATTGCATAGTAAAATCCTTCTTCCTCCTCCATGTATTTTAGGAATTCTTTCCCACTCATTAGAAGAGTATTGGATTCTAGCTTCTCCACTATATATTCCTATATCAAAGATTGTATCTTATAAGTTGCTCCATTCTTCTTGAATGAGTACTTATTCTCTTTTCCATGGTGGACTACCTCCCTGTCATATTTCCATGGTCTCCCTAGAAATAGATGAAATGCATCGATTGGTAGCATATCACAAATTATCTTGTCTTGATACTTACCTATGGTTAAATCCACCCATACTTGTTCATTGACCAATATGTTTTGCCCCTTATTCAGCCAAGTTACTTTGTAAGGAAAAACATGAGGTATCTTAGTCAATTTTAACTTCTGCACTACTTCCTCTAAGATCAAATTATTAGTGGACCCTAAGTCTATTATGACCCTATACACCTTACCAAGAATCTTACACTTGACCCTAAAAAGAGCCCTCCTTTGTTTGTGTTCATCCCTTGTATGTTCTTTGATCAAAATCCTCCTAAGTATGAGGTTCTCTCCCTTTTCTAAATCCAAACTTATCTCAGACTATTTGGTCATTTCTTCTTCTTGCACATATGCAATTTTCTTTTCATCCTATGAAGATGATGGCTTATCTGGATACCTATAGGAAGGCTGACCCATTTTTCCACAATTATAACACTTCATTGAAGCAAAATGTGAGCTTCTTCCAAACCCACCCGATCTGCCTCTTCCACCATTGTGAAAACCTCTTCCTCTTCTATATCCTCCTCTATTGTTTGACTCATGTATTTTTTCAACAAACTTGGAGTCTCCTTGACCTCTAGTCTCATTGATTCTACCACTAGAACCTCATCTATGTCCTCCTCTAGAGTCTCTACCTCTTCCTCTACCCCTAGATTTTGAATCTTTCTTCTTTCTGATTTTTTCTTCCACCTTAAGGGCAATTTGAAACCAACCATGGATAAAAGTTAAGGTAAAGAGGCTTAACTCTTCTTGAATGTTCCACCTAAGGCCATTAAGAACCTAGCAACTTTAATTTTCTCTACCTATTACACTCTAGACCTAAGGCATATCTTTTGGAATTCTTCAGTGTAGGATGCCACATCTAAATCTTTTTGTTTGAGATTTTGTCTTCTTTTGTGTATTTGGATGTCATAATCCTCTGGTAGGTAGTTTTCCTTCACCTTAGCCACCATAGCTTTCCAATTGGCTATTGGCTTCTTCCCTTCTCTTTTTCTTTCCTCTTGCAAGAACTTCCACCAAGTTAATGCTTTTCCTATTAGCCTTGATTTGGCTATCTTTACTTTTTGTGCCTCTGTGATTCCATCATACTCAAAGTGATTTTCCATACCCTCAATCCATCCCATCACCAATTCTGCATCCATTCAGCTAGAGAATACAGGGATGTCTTCTAATGACTTGTCACTTAGTGCCTTGAGGGATTTGAGGAAAGGTTCCTCAGGTAATGGAGGGTCTGGTTCTGGTTCTGCCTCCTCTTCAACTTGACTCTTTCCTTTGTCTTTATCCTCTCCTATCTATTCTTTCATCTTGCTTTTAGTCTCTACAACTTCTACTAGCTTCTTCTTCATCTCCTCCATAGCATCTTCTATAATTCTATTCTTGACTTGTTTCTCTGACAAGTCCCTTTCCAATTCTCCATTGATCACCATGGTTCTTTCTCCAATGGATTCACTTCCTTCTATTACACTATCCACTTCCCAAGCCTTTCAATGGCTCTGAAACCACTTTGATTCGGAGATCTAACTCGCAAGAGAACTATTGCTCTTCTCAAGACCTTCTCTCTGGTCTTCCTAGGGTAATTCACTCTACCCTACCTACAGGTCACTTCTATGTTCCTCTACTCCCACTAGATCTCTCCAACAACTTCAAACTCACTCATGTCCTTCACAATGCCTAATGTGCATCCATAGGCTCAAACTTGCACCTATCCTCCCAAATTTTTCTTAGCAATGGAAATGAGGTTTTTCACTATTCCCCCTTAAATTTTCACCATTCTTGATCCATTCCTTTGGTTTCTTATGTATGTTTCCAATAGAGTTCAAAGTTTTCTAGTTTTAGGCCTTGTAGCCCTTTTTGCCCAATTAGGCCTTCTAGAAAATGAATACTTGGATTTCTTCACAAATTTCCTTAACAAACCCCTAAACTATCTGAGGTTTATTTACAATAACACCCTAGGATCAATTATTTTCTAGGTTTTAGGTCTTCAAGTTGTCCGTACATCGGATTTCCACCAAACCCCTATTTTCAAGGGTTTCTAGGGCATGCAGTCCAGTCAAGTTTCTTTGCTTTCACTAGTAGCTCTAATGGCCTCCTCTTATCTTATCCTTGCATACACATATCAAGGAAACATTCCCCTACACCTCTCCACCATTTATTGGCTCAATCCAATCTATCTAGAAAGCTCTCTTGCTTTTGTTCTGTTCAAACTCCTAGCCAGAATACCACTGTACTTGCCTAGGGATTAATGGAAAAATTAACTCCCCTACACACACAACCTCTAAAATACATATTTAAACTACTTACATAGTCCCCTACTTCATTCAAAGTTTCCATGGAAGTTCAACCATGGGAACTCAAGTGGGACTCATTTTTACATGACTGGCTCTGAACCAGACAGCGAACCAGTGAAACTTAAAGAATTTAAAAAAATATTAACAAGAATGCCAAAATACCAAACTAACACCACACAAATTAATTACATAACAATTATTTAATTCTCAATGCATTCAATCAATCCATTCAATCCATTAAAGGTCTAGATGAAGGCTCTGTTACAAAAACACAGTCCAAATATTTACTTTCCAAAACATAGTTCATACACTAACACTTCCAACCTTTAGATTAGGGTTTTTCTGGGATTATATAGTCTATTCCCACATGTTTGGACCTCTAGATCAGGATTAGAACACCATTAAATCCATTTCCTATATTTTAGGAAATGTTGTCATGACAACTTTGCAAAGTTGTAAAGTTGTCATGAGCAACTTTTACAACTTTTGCTCATTTGATGTTTCACTAACCTAACTTAGTCAGTTCAACTCTAAATGGTTCCATTAGACCTTAAAAGACTTAAAAACATCAAAATAACAAATGCCACTCCATTTTGGAGTCTTGGTCAAACTTTGACCCATGTTGACTTTCCTAGGACTTAAACACTAGAGCCTAATTGAACACACAAAAGACATGAATCCAAACACTCTTACCTCTAAACACACACCAAATCAAACTTGGGACTTTATCATTAGTCCTTATTACCCTAGTGGGTTGCTAGAACCACCTACAAGCCAAAATTTGTAAAGATCTTCCTTGAGACCTTAAGGTGCTTCTACACCAGGTAGGGGGGTAAGTTTGATTAAGCAAGGTCAAAGTAGGGTTGAGGTCAAGGTTGAGTGATGGGTTTCAAATAAGGGGATAAGGTGACAAAAGGAGTGGTGAGGATAGAAAAACCTAAATGAGTGGTGAGGATAGAAAATTTTGGAGTGATCCATGTGCTCTCAATCCTTTGTTCTCATTGGCTATTTGATTCCTTGTCCCCTTTATTGAAAGTAATTAGGATTTAATTAATTCAACCAAACTAATTAATTTAGCCATGTAAGGGGATTTGATGGGTTGCATTTGATTTATTTAATTAAACTATATAACTAACTGATTTAATCAATTACATAGTTTAATTAATCCCTTTTGGCTTAAATTTAATTAATGACTTTGTTATTTAATCCATGATGTTGACTTGATTTGACCCCTTTTGACTTTGGTTGACCAATTTAGGGTGTCTACAACTAATATTTTGTACACTATTGCAATGTAGGTGTCTTTGAGAGTACCAGTGGTTGGAGTTATACATTACGAAGCACAAATATAAGAACCAAATGTATTAGTTGTGTACAACTAGGATTTTTTTGATAGCATTGATGTATTTATACATGATGTGGTTGTATTGTTCATATACGATGTATTTGTATATGAGGACATGAGTATCTAGTGTTTTTTGATAACATTGATGTATTTGTAGATGGTGTAGGACATTTCTATTTATGATGTGAAATGACAAAAAAACAATCTCTAATAGGATTTCTTATATTGGTGAAGCTCTTATAATGTGTTTTTTATGTATCCTAATTTGTTTATTAGGCTATTGTAATGTATTGATTAAGCATAAAAAAATGGTTTCCTAATTGATATATGTTTAAATAATACATGCAAGACATTATTAAAATAATACATGAGGACATTATATATTACATAAATCTCATTGCCAGTTACTCAAAAAGTAGTAACTTGTCAGCTGAATTAAACCTTCGAATATACAAGGTTTCCCTTTGTATTAAGAAACACCAGAGTATTTGGGGGATTCCTGCTTCATTCAATTTATGAAGGTGATGACGAGCTCAGTGAAGAAAACTGGTAGGAAATCTATTCTATAAGCTTCTTCAAAGCCAAGAGGAAGGAGAAGTGGAAGTATTAATAAATAGCATGTCATCAATGATTATCACAATAAATATATGATAGTGACCAATTACATTAAGGCATTGATGAATGGAATGAAGAGTTGTGATAAGATGATTTCATGTTCAAGCCCTCTGCTTGAGCCCATTTCTGTTTCTATAGAAAACACCTAGTTTAATTTTTTCATTAAAGTTAGACAATTTTGTGCACTCGAGTCACTTAAGGGACATGGTCGATAGGGTATGACGTTGAGAGTTTCAAAGCATGGGGAGTCAAAGTTGGTTCATGCCTAGGGTAGACCCACCCAAGAGGATGTGTTCACACTGACGGTTCAACCCCATGATGAACACAACTCTTTTTGTGCTACCTTGCAACTTTCCATTGAATACATTTGACACTTTTTACATGAACAAAAAAATTATTTCCCTAAAAAAATGACTCTAAGTCTTCAAAAACCTGAGATAGATTATCATAGAGGGGCCTAACACACCCCTATAGGTTTAAATGGATCATGCGCAGGTGCCATGGATTTTGAAAACTGGTATGTCAAAGTTCAAAAATTTTGTGCACTTAGGGCACTTAAGGGACATCATCGGTAGGGTATGGCACCGAGAGTTCTGATGTGTGGAGAGGAAAAATGAGACCACACCTAGGGTAAACCTACCCAATTAGATATGTTCACACTGACGGATCAACCCCATGATGAACACAACTCTTTTGTGATACCTTGAAACTTTCCATTGAATGCATTTGAGACTTTTTTCATTGACAAATAAATTCTTTCCTTGCAAAAATGATTTCGAGCCTTCAAACATCGAGATAATTTAATGTAGAGGGGCCTAGGACAACCCTATATGTTCAAACAGATCATGTGTACGTGCCACAAATTGTAAGAAATGGTCTGTCAAAGTTCCACAATTTTGTGCACTTAGGGCACTAAAGGGACATTGTCAATAGGGTATGGCGTCAAGAGTTATGATGTGCGGAGAGGCAAAAAAGGACTATGCCTAGAGTAAACCTACCCAACTAGATGCATTCGTGTTGAAGGTTCAACCCCATGATGAACACAACTCTTTTTGGGCAACGTTGTGAAGGATTATGTAAACTATGTATGTTGCGTATGATAACTACAAAATGTATTATAGACCATTCATTGCTTGTAAATTTAATTTGATTTTAACGTATAGTGATATATGTGTATCATTTAAAATTGAAAAACATCAAATATTATGTAAACACATATGAAACAAATATTTTCCAAATACATCAAATTTTATTGAAACATATTAACAATGACATTCACAGTAGAAAAATTGATAATGTTTCCATAAACACAATTAGTACACTTACTCCACATAAGGAACAAATTATATCAAAACTCAATTTTCTATATATGAAATTGTTTAATAAGTATGTATGTCCATATACAATATGGTATAAATACCACCCATAATTTTGTTTTACAAAATTTGGCATATGCCATCTCAAAATGTGTACAAAAAATACATATGATGATTGAATGTGTCTATGACACCCTAGGCTATTGATGGATCATCAAAATGAAGCCTCTTTGAGGCACTCTTTGGCTCTGAAGGATCCTGCACAAAACAAAAATTCAAACCAAAATTGTTATTATTTAGATTATAAATTAAACTATAATTGAAATTTCAAATTGAATTCTTGTATGTACCTCAGCTCTACGTCTCCTAGCGTAGTCAGGAGTCCTGGAATATGTCCTTGGAAATGAAGGGATTCTGCCAAAACTAGTGACACAATCCTATATATGTTCACAAGCATAATCAATAAATCATCCTATAAATTTTTCGCTGATAAGAACATAAATTTACTAAGGTGTTAAATTAAAATAAAAATATACCTATGTGGATGTGCCTTCCTCTGGCAGTGTCGATACACTCAATAAGGATGTAAGTCCCTACCGATGTACCTCCCTTACACTTGATGTTACCTACAAGAATAAAATAATATAAAAATGTTAGTTAATATAGATTTAAAATAATGACAATCTAAATGAAAAACATGTATAGAGTTCAATAATGTAAACAACTAAGTACACAAATACATATCAGGCAGCTATCAAGGCCAAATGAAATGGTCCAGAGGCTGGGCTCTTCAACCTATGTTATGCCCTCTTCAGACATCAAGCCTTGTTAAATAGAGATTGAAAATAAACATTAGTACACTCCAATGATAAGTACATGCATAATTTCTCAAACTCTTCATTACCTTTCCCTTCTCAGTGCGTGACACTGCCCCACCCCCCCCCCTGTATTGCACCCCCTAGCAGTAGGTGACACATGTAAGAGTAAAATAAGATGAAAATGTTAATTAGTATATGGTTTAAATAATTATCAAGATTTAGATGAAAAACATGTTTACAGATATATAAAGTAAATGATCGAGTGCAAAAAATATATCAGAGAGCTCTAAAGTACAAATTAAATGGTTGAGATTTTCATATCACACACCTCACTCATCTCCTCCTCTGTCATTAACTAAACATAGATAGATCAAGTATAAAAATATAAGTGTTCAATCATAATAAGTTATCTAATAAAAATATACATTTAAAATAAAATGTACTAAGACATTAAATATTAAGTCTTACTAATAACATGAGGGATGAATGATTGTTGTGCCTCCTCATCTCTCATATGCGAGGACTCTCCATAATAGCATCCATTTCCCATCATCAAATTTGGCGCAACACCCATATTTCCAGCCTCATAATCCTCAGTGACTATTGGTTCCTCGACAAGTTCATCGAGGGGACCCAAACATATATTCTGACATGTGTAATACAAGTATGAGGCATACACTTATGTACACCCAAGGAGGATGCATCAGTAGAATGAGGAGGTTGCGCCGGTGATACAATGTGAGTAACCAGGTGGCCGCTCAAAGTGTGAATGCCCTTACTTATCTCTGAGGAATCCTTTGCAATAATATGTGGATGCTTAACTAGAGGAGGCAGATCAATGAGAGGAGGGGAAACATATGGGTCTTGTACTACTCTACATTCCCATACTCTATCATGGGCCTGGCCTCCACCTACGCCCATGAATGATCTCATAATATAATAGTTTACATGTTTACCCATGACAAACTCAACATATATTTTTAATGAAATAAAAAGGGGCATCCATATTGTTTTTGGGTGGTTTATCAAAACCATCCACCAATGATCCCAGAAGTTGGCTTGTATATCAGGATGTGTGCACCATTTTATAGACAAATTCTCTTATTTGGTATTGGGAGTCTTTCTAGTATGCGGATTCCTAAATATGGAACATATTTTCTCTTTAGTGATCTTGAGGTCCTTCACCCCATCGTTATCCATCCCATCATCAAATTGGGCATGCATTTCATCTCACCATCGAAGTGTAGCATTATGCTATGTGGTGAGGGTCTCCATTAACTGTATGATAGAATCTATAGTTCCAAACATGGGGGATAATTTAGGGATCCTATTATAAACATCCCTAGTCCTCCTCAACTTTTTCAAATTATCCACTATAAGCTCTTCTAATGGATGAGGGTTTATCACTAGAGTGTTTTCATGTTGTTGGTCTCCAAGCAGTGGGTTTTTAGGCTGTAGATTATCGAGGGGTGAGTTTCCAGGGTCAGGATTATTTGAATTATCTGACATAATTGATTAAAATCAAAATTCATATAAGTAAAATGAATTTAAAAAAAAATAGACAATTTCAAATTGAAAAAACCTAGTTTTCATCTAAAAATTGAAAATAAAACTTAAAAACTTAAAAAAATTGGTAAAAAAACAAAAAAAACAACATACCTCGATATGAAATTAGCACAAAAAACAACCTCCTGGGATCATATATCAGATTTCTTCCTAATACTGGTTATCAGACGTCTCTCTTCATAGCAAAGTCATGGGTTAAAATGACCTACAACTTTAGATTTTTTCATATATAAAGCCGCAGGTATCCGATATCAAATACCAAGAAAATAATATTTTATTGGCTCGCGACCCCATGGGTTGCACACCAATATACTATTATTATAAAATTATAATATTATATATTATAATAATATATGATATCATATATTATATTATAATATATTATTTTATATTATATTATATAATATATAATAATTTATTACATTTATATCATTATATGTATATATATCATAAAATATATATAATATATATAATATATACTATATATTAATTAATATTATTATAAAAATAGATCTGATATCGGATACTGATAATTTGTTTGGTTTGTATCCAACATCGTATTGGTATCCGATATCAAATGCCAAGTTAGCTTAGGTGTTTTCTTTACCCAGGTGTACTAACAACTAGGCCTAGCAAAAAGTCAACACGATTTACATTTTTAGGCAGATGAAAATGCTTTTTTTTACATCGCCGCTTTTTGGCCACCCCATGATCCTGTTAGAATACTTCAGGGATAACTGAGAGGGGGGGTGAATCAGTTATCAGCAACTTTACCTTTTTCTTATACTTATTAATCCAGATTGATACAAAGTAAATGCACATTCAGATAACACATTACACAACACATAATTTGGTTACGGGGAAACCAAATGGTAAAAACCCTAGTGGGAATTAGTACCCACAAAAAACTATACTGTTTTTAGTAATCCCTGTTAAAAGATCTTCCAACCCTATTAGGAGTTGTTCATTACAATGCAGTAGTATAGTGACCTAGTTAAGGCTCTGACCCTGTTAGGAGTCTTTTACAATAACCCTATTAGGGGTGGTGGACTCACTGTCCAAGTGGTGAAGGCTACAACCTTCTGGTTATTTGATACACATTGTATCAACAAGGTGAACTGTTGTTTTTGACACTGCTTGTATGATCAGTTCCTTTTGTGTGCCAATGCTTTAACCTCTTGTAAAGCACTACAACATTCTTATCTATATTCTAAAATCTTCTACTTCAATATCTATATTATCAACATATGATTAATATATCTTTGTTGCTTTAACACTCTGCTCTGCTTTTCTTATCTCTGGCTTTCGCAACTCTTCTTATCACAAATGACCTTCTATAAGTATATACACCAAGTATGAGATCATGGGACCTGTATGACAACTCTTCTTAACATCCTTGTAGGCTCTACTAAGCCCGCAAGCATAATTACAACTGCGCAAGTATAAACTGAATAGACGTGTCGCTTCACTAAGTCAGCTTCACCAATTTAATCATAACTTTGCAATCTTCTTGAAATACGTTTAGCGCCTTTAGATTTATATCAATAACTCATAACTCATCATGAATATACACATGCATATCCTAAAGATAGGAGGAACTCAATAAACATGTTACATACATCGGCCTTAAACCGTTAATCCTCCAGAACTGTAACCGTCAATAACAGAATTACATATCTTTACTGAAGCATCATGTCTGGGTCTGCATGTATGAACATAGCATAATAAACATGTCAACAACATGTATCTATCCACGCAATTCTTCATGTCATCATATGGATAACTACATACAGAAGTGTTGCTGTGTATTATATGTTGTCATCAATGACAAACATACAATCAATCAACTGTTCAGAATCAAATCTCCAACATATCCTACACTAACCCGAAAGTAAGAAGAAATGTAATCACATGAGAGATAACACACCAATCTACTTTAGTAAACTCCATCATGAAAATTAAAGTCACTCAAATTAGATCTAGGAATGAAAATTATAAGTATGTAAGAAAGAGTAGAGTTCACCAAAATGTAATGAAGGTGAACCTAGATATCTAAATGCATAAAATGTAGTGCTCAATGATATAATTTAAATATTAATTAATTCAATCCATACAAATCAGATCTAGACATCCAAATCAAAATTAAAGGGAATGTAAAATGCATCGAGTTCACCAAAAAGTAAGGAAGGTTCAAAACAAGATATTTAAATGCATAAAATGTAACATTGATATGATGTAAATATTAATTAATGCAATGCATACAAATTAGATCTAGACATCCAAATCAAAATTAAATAGAACCTAAGATGCGTTAGGATCACTAAAATTTAATGAAGGAAAATAGGTATGTGAGGGCCAATCACTGGGATGGATGATCAAACTAGGAAGCTCACACCTATTTTCTCTCACACATTGGAAGGAAGATTGATCCCCTATGCTCAAGTAGACTTAAGCACTAAATATATGCAAGGATTCCTTTACTATGAGTTAAAATTGTTAGTAATAAACGAGAGGGGGGGGTGAATCAGTGGCCTAAAAATATTTTCCTTAACCTAACCACCAATCAAATAAACCTTAGATTATGTCCCTACAAGATGCATGCCATGAAATACTTATAATGATTAACTGTCTGTCAATTTTCCTTGTCTATCCTTATTCTCTTTGATTACCAATAAGCAGTATAAATATTTACCAAAATACAATAAATATGCAAAATATACCAATAAATCCATAAATGCATATGTGAAATGTAAAATAGTAAAATAAACCATACACACATAACACATGGATTTTAACGTGGAAACCCTGTTAAGGGAAAAAACCATTGGGACCGGTACCCCAAATTTTCACTCTTCTGAAGTGAGCCCTGTTAAGAGCCAACCCTGTTAAAGGTTACAAACACACTATTAGGTGT
>MU227853.1:3788453-3805317 GCA_018584345.1 Thuja plicata
AATGTTAGTGGAGACTTAGGAACTCAATACCATAGCAGATGTTTCAAAATGAGAAGTCACACCTTGTTCAACATTCCAGATGGCTTCAGAAAGGAAGAAGAATGACTGCGTAATTTGAAACTGGAACCATATGTTCAAGATAAAGATTCGTTAGATATATATAAAGGAGCCGTTTGTGCAAAGAGCCTCACGTCTAAAATCATTCCATCTATACTACCGCCAGAGTTTGTGGAAGAAATTGAACGAAATTTAAGGTTCTTCAAGTATCTATATGTTGGGCGTAAGGTTTTGTGTGGAATTACGGATCAACCACATGTGTTGCGTTGCCTTTACTAGCTCAAATTTCTTGTCTGATGCAGAGAAAAACTTGTTGATTATGAGGATAAAAAGAGATTAATATCGTGGATACTTTGGAGGAATCATTATTTTCTAACTTAGACACACGGATCGAGGTTCAAGCTATGCAAAAATTTTATGACTGCCTGGTAGCTGTGAAGGAACAAATTGGACATGCAAAGATTGATAATGATAATCAATTCAGAAAGGAAATATGGAAAGACATGTCGGTTCAAGAGATTTCCACCTGTCACTTATAGTTTTTCCGTGAAAAGCCAAAGTTAAGTTATAATTATAAACAAAAACAATATAATATATTCTTTGTGAAACGGTGCAGCCTTTAGGGAGAAACCGCATGGCTTTTCATCTTTATATAAATATAGAATGTAAAATCAAATAAAAGGGGATAGAACAAGACAGCTAGTTGTAAAAATCGGCAAAAATATTATACTCAGATATATTATTTTTTCAATGGCAGAAGAATGAATTTTTGAACTAAGCCCGTGAATTCTGGATTATTGAGTAAATATATTTATATGCGATTCTGGAGTTAAACTACATTGGATAGATCATCCGTAAGGAGTGTCTCCAGTGCAATTTTATTTTCGGCATAATCTGTAAGTGTATCTATTTTATTTGTGCATATTAGAGCTTTTTAAATTATTATTAAGTTGTGTCCTTTATAAATATTTTTTATTGATTTCTATAAATATTTTAATATTAAGATAAGTGGACTGGATCATTATTGCATTTTAAACTTGATAAACATAGATATTGTGAAATACTTAATTGTTTCCATATTTATGTTTGGTTTGTCTCCGTAGGAGTTAAAATACATCCTAGTCTAGTTTAAAATAGTGTTCATATAATTGATCCATTGCGTTTGGATTATTAATTTATTTATAGTTTTAAATTCATTAAAGTTTTATAAAGTTGTACGTTTCATCTTATAATATTAACTCTGTATGCCCATTTAATTAGGCACTGGTCTTCATATTACTCTTAATTCATAATTCATATGCTAGCATTTATTTCATCTCTCCTTTGAAGATCTAATATATTCATTTGTGGCATTAATCCATATTTATTATTTAAAGCACTCTTATATTTATACAATCATTTACTTTTGTTATTACTTCATAATTTGCAAAACTTTCTATAAATTTTGTAAGCTTTCATTAAATTCGCATTTTAATCATTCTGCTATAAGCATCTTGGGCTTAAGTGTTTTGTTCAAGATCAGGTGCACCCGCCTTGGCCTTACAAAGCCAGAAGTGCAGGGAACATGGATTACACCATTCAGTTCTGTCAAGTTGGCCATAGCCAGTTGGATATCCCAACATCGAGTTGGTAGGACTCGTAGGATTCCAATCTGCGGTTTTGGGAACCAACAGGCCTATCATTGGAGTCTCGTAGGCTAGCAAAGATGGATAGGGACTCATACAGTGACTGGATTTTGGCTTTACAGGCAATTTGGAGTAGTTCCTAGATTTTAGGGGATATCCCTACTTTTTAGGAGGATGTGGCAGTTTTTAGATGTGAGGTCCCACTGGACCATTCCATGGTTTTAGTTTCAGCATGACAGGGTGTGTTCCCTAGTTTCTAGGAGCATCCCTAAATTTTAGTGATGAGACTGCCAGTTGACCCATCTCGTTCGGTATCAGTCACAGACAGGTGACATGGTTAGACTCATGTTTATTTGGTTGATTTGGGATACCATAGGCAAAAAGGGAAATATTTTAATATATTTAAATATTTCCTAAGTCAGTGATTAAATAATTTATAATAAGGTTATTTTATAACCATTTCAGAGTAATAAGGGAATAATTGCTTCATTTGGTCAGGGATGCCTTCGTGTGATAGCTCATTTGAAAGGTCTCAAATTATTATAAACTATTTTCACTATCCGGAGACCTTTTGGTGTCTTGAGTTATAACATTTTAATAAAGTAATGTTTTGCCTATAGCATGGACACCTTTATTTGGGAAAATATTATTTTAATATAAAGTGGTAAGTGTATTTCTCCTTTAGGGTTTGATTTTCCCTTGAGAGGAGTTATAAAGAAATGGAAGCTTAATTGATGATTACCCTTTGACATTTTTGAAACTTCTAAATTGTGGAATTTCTCTGGAGGGCAATTTGTGGCTTGGGACAAAATACACAAGTCTGGACTGTTGGGACACAAACCTCAGCAAGTCTTTGGTGATTGGATTGGTATTTCATTGCATTTGGATTGACAGAGGAAGTGATCGATTTGGCATCAACATTACATCTTTTGGAAAGAGTCATTTTCAGCCTGGCGACCAGCTTATTGGCTTTAGGTGTTTCATTCCAGCAGCTCACATGGGGTTTAGAGGAAGCCCTTTTCTCATTATTGGGTGACATAACATTCATTGAGGCATTGGTGGATTTATTACAACATTTTCTTCATATTTGGAGTACACACCAAGCATTCCCATATAGTTGGTGTTTATTCTTGTCATGGACAATATTGTATGTTTGTTCTGATCTTTTCTTGAAGCTAATATATCAGATTGTTGGATAATCCGGGTATGTGCTATTCCAGAATTCAGTAATAAAAAGAATTGCAGCATGTGTTTACATTACATAAATGCTATTTATTTTCCATTTGTTGTGTAATTGTTTTATTTTCAAAAAAATCCAAAACACTAAAAAACACAAGGAAAAGACAAAGAAATCATAATTCATCCAAGAGCATTCAGAGATACCAAACGTTAGTCAAAGATTCAAATTCTAAAATATACAGTAAATTCCAACATCACTGGGATTGGAAATCTTTCAGCAATTACCGAAATACAGTAAATAGCTTAGGGTTTACTGATCAATCCTATTTTAGTAATGTGTAAAGAAAAACATTTAAAACAATGACTCATAAACACATTTGACACATGGATTTTTAACGTGGAAACCCTGTTAAGGGAAAAACCACTTGGGACCAGTAACCCAAAATTTTCACTCTTCTGAAGTGAGCTCAGTGAAGAGCCAACCCTGTTAAAGGTTACAAACACACTATTAAGTGCAACCTTGTTAGAAGATTTATCACTAGTTCAATTAATCACTTGATATCTGGCATTTTACTATGCTATCTTCATGAATTAACCTTTTGATACTCCTTGGGATGTATCTCAATATATAAAGGATTGTTAAGTCTTGCTTAGTTAAGAGACTTTCTGATCCAATGGTTAAACTGAAACAATATATGATCTATTCATATAAACAACTTAATCTTGTAGATGTTTACATCTATTGTAAGCTCATAATACCTTTCTGATCAATGTTTTCCATTTCTATTCTTTTCTCCACTTCTTTCTGCTCGGTGATGTTGTGCTTCTCTATAGCTCGGTGTCCGCAGTTTAGCTTTGTTCTTTAGCTTATTTGATCAGGATTGTATGAAGTCTTTCTGAACATGAGTATTCTCTTCAACATCTTCTTCTCTATTCACCCCTAATTCATAATGAATCAGCTTGTCTCTTTATAGACATAAATTCACCATTTCTAAGTCCTTGACTTTCTTATTCTTGGCGTGATCCACAATTCTCACCATTCTTGATTTAAAGCATACTTCAGTTTTATCCCGTAGATTTCTCCTTGACAACTAGAATAAAATAGCTTTAAAACTCTAGTTTATCTCTGGCTTTTAACTTGTTGATGAAAATAATGTGATCAACCAGTTAAATCCATACTTAGCTCTTGCTAGCTAAGTCTTTTGTCATTTCTGAACTTCAGTTCTTGTCGGTCAAAAATTTAGTTCTCCTCGGGCATCTCCGTCCATCGGGGTTGTCTGTCCGTCGGGGTTGTCTGTCCATCAAGGTTGTCTATCTGTCTACTCATTGGTAATGATTTCTTGGGCATCTTGCTCGGGTATCACTGTGACTCTGCTCTCGGGTTCTCTATCCATCGCGGTGCATTGTTCGTTGGTGTTTGTTGTCACTTAGTGCATACTGAACTTTTATGCATTATCGATAGCATAAACTTTGTCTCTCTTGTTGTTTGAAGTCTTTGACAATGTGTATATAGCCAATCATATTATATCAAGTTGACATCAATGACAATACAATACATTAACTAATTTAATGTCTTGCATTAACTTTCTGCAGCTCGGTGATCATCAAATTAACATCTTCAAACATTCAATCAGTTATAGTTCACCAATCTCTCCCTTTGGCATTGATGGCAACACACTACATTACTACTAATACAATATGAAATATATCAGTTGTAGTTCATCAATCTACCAAACTTATTGTTCTATAACCAATACAAATATCTGTCTCTTAGTAAGCTCTTCTAGCTTAGATTTGTTTCTTAGAGAGTACTTTCTTAAATATTTATTCCCTTTACTGGATTGATGTAGTAGCTTCTGATTCTGTCTCTCCCTTTTTTGTAGAATCTTGTCTCTGATGTTTACTCTCCCTTTGACTGTTCCTCTTCTTGATCATCTCTTTTTCCTTTGACAACATATTTATCTTCTTTAAGTCATCTCTTCCTTTGGATAACTTCTCTCCCTTAGATGATGGATATTTCATATATAATCTCTCTCAAGTCATCTCAAGTCATCTCAAGTCATCTCTCCCTTTGACAACAATGCCAAACTCTTTTCTTCCTCATTTTATAATACACTCCTTGAATTTCCCTTTCCATCAACAATACAATGACTCTGGTGTTCGGTGTAGATAAGTACCTTATTGTGTACTGATATGTCTTTTTGTAGTCCATCTCTTTGTTTGCATCAACATGAATGATATTTTGATTATGTGTAGGCTGATACAGCCTCCTAGTCAGCTTAGTGACCAATAGACAAGGGTCGGACCCCTAGTCTCTTTCTCAAGTAATCAAATGTATCTTTAGGCAATGGCTTTGTGAATATGTCTGCTAATTGTTCCATGGATTGAACATATTCTAGTATCACCTCTTTCTCTTGCACTTGTTCTCTTAAGTAATGATATTTGATTGCAATATGCTCAGTCTTAGCATGCATAAAAGGATTCTTAGAAATGTTTATTGCACTAGTATTATCATAATAGATAATCACTGGTTCAAGAATTTTCATATTCACACCTTCCAGTAATTTCTTGATCCATGCAATGTTAGAGAAATTTTTAGTAGCAGCCACATATTCTTCTTCTGCAATAGATTGTGAGATGCATCCTTGCTTCTTACTTATCCATGTGACAAGCCTGTCACCCATGAAGAATGCTCCTCCAGTTGTGTTCTTTTGGTGATCTAATTTTCCATCCCAATCAGCATCTGTATAGACTTAAAGCTCAAATTTTCCTTCTCTTTCATACCATAAGCCATAGTCCTCGATATTCTTTAGATATCTCAAAATTCTATTGACAGCAGTCATGTGTGATTCTTTGGGATTAACAGATAATCTTGCAACTATTTCAACTGCATGTGCTATATCTGGTCTAGTATGTACAACATATATGAGTTTTCCAATCATTGATCTATATAAGGTCTGATATACCTCATTTTACTTATCTTCTTTTGTCAGCTTACATTTGGTAGCCATAGGTGTTTCAACTAGTTTGGAATCCTCCATCTTGAATATCTTCAACACTTCCTTGATGTATTTCGATTGTGTGATATATATGCCTGCATCTTGTTGAAGAATTTGTAGACCAAGAAAGAATTTGATCTCCCCAAACATTAACATCTCAAACTCTTTGCTCATTTCATTGGCAAATGACTTGCATAACATATCATTACCCCCAAATATGATATCATCAACAAATATTTCAGCAATCAAAATGTTATTATCAGTATCTTCCTTTAAATATAGATTGCTATTTTTACTTGTTCTTACACATCTAATACTTATGACATAAGAGTGAAGTATTTCATACCAGGCTCTTGGTGCTTGTTTCAATCCATACAAGGTTTTATGTAGTCTACAAACCATGTTTCTCTTGTTAGGATCAACAAACCCTTCTGGTTGTTCAATGTATACCTCTTCTTCTAGTATTCCATTTAGGAATGCAAACTTGACATCCATTTGGTATACCTCGTACTCCTTCTAGTCTAGAAATGGGTGCAAAGGTTTCTCCATATTCAATACCATCTTCTTGTGCATACCCCTTGCATAATAATCTTTCTTTGTTTCTTGTGACTTCTTCACTCTCATTCAGCTTGTTTCTGAATATCCATTTGGTACCAATGACATTCTTGTCATCTGGTCTAGGTACTAATGTTCATGTATTGTTCTTCACAATCTTCTCTATCTCTTCATTCATAACACTGACCCATTCTTCATTCTCTAGAGTAGTATTCACAGATTTAGGCTCAAAATCACAAATTAAACATCTACTATTTAGTGACTTACTTCTTGTTCTCATTCCATCCTTTTTTTCTCCTATGATATGATTATGTGGATGGTGTCTTCTGAAATACTTGGCAAGTACTGGTTCATCTCTTTTTTCAAAATTCTTATCATCATCTTGACCTTCATTCTGATCTCCATTGCTCAGTACATCATTTTGAATAATTTCCTGATTTTCGGTGTTTGCTGCTTGATGCTCGAGTGCAATGTTATGTCACTTAGGAGCTATACACTGTTGCTCGGGTAGAGTGTCAGGTTCTTCATTGTAAACAAACCTATTGTAGTCTTCTGGTTCTTTCTTGCTCTCCTCATCAATTTTATCTGCAAATTCATCTATTTTCACATTTGCACTTTCAATGATTCTGTTAGAGGATTTGTTAAGACATTTATAAGCCTTTCTTTTGGTGGAATACCCTAGAAAGATTCCTTCTTCACCTTTGGAGTCAATCTTTCCATTTCTATTGTCTTTCAAAATATAACATTGACTTCCAAAAATTGTGAAGTAACTTACATTGGGTGTATATCCATACCATATCTCATAGGGTGTCTTCTTGGTGTCAACACTATGTTCAATGTGTAGACAACAATACTGGTAGCTTCCCTCTAGAATGTTTGAGTGATGCTTTTCTCAATCATCAATGTTTTGGCACAATCAACAATGGATCTATTTCTTCTTTCAGCAATCCCACTTTGCTGTGGTGTTCTTGGTGCAGAAACCTGTCTTTTAATTCCATGCTCATTACAAAAGTTAGTGAATTCATCATAAATGAATTCTCCTCTTCTATCTAATCTTAAGCATTTTAGTTCCTTACCACTTTGTTTTTCTACAATTTCTTTATACCATTTAAACATCTTGAATGCTTCTGATTTCTCTTTTAAGAACATAACTGTCATCATTCTAGAATAATCATCTACAAATAGAATGAAGTATCTATCACCATAGTAGCTCTTATTTCTCATGGGTCCACATAGATCAGTATGGAATAATTCTAGAATAACATTAGATGTATGGTTTTTTCTCTTGAAACTAGACTTTGTCAATTTACCTTTTTGACAATTCTTACACATGATGTTGTCGAGCTTTGACATGCTCGATAAGCCTCTTACTTTCCTTTTATTTCTTATTTTAATCATGTTGTCAAAATTCACATGACATAACATTTTATGCCATAACCATATGTCTTTTTTTCTATCCATTAAACAAGTGGTGTTAATATCATCAAGATAGAATAGGTTACCTTTTGTCTGTTCACCAGTTCCGATCAACCTCCCTGATTCATTAAAGATCTTTTCCTTTTTGTTCTCAAATGCAAATCGGTGACCTATGTTATTTAGCTGTGAAATACTTAACATATTATAGTTAATTCCTTTCACCCAATATGCATTTTCATATCTAATCAGATTATTTACCATTATTGTTCCTTTACCTTCAACTAGACAAGGTGAGTCATTACCCATTCTTACTGATCCACCATTATAATACTCAAAAGTTTCAAACTTTTCCTTATCATCATTCATGTGGTGAGTACAACCACTATCTATAATATAGACATCATTCTTACTAACCTTATATATGTGTTTAGTCTCAACATACCTTTCGTCTTCGTCTGAATCATCCTTCATGGCAATAAATACCATCTCAATATCTTCATCAGATTTGGTGTAAGTATCTCTAGTTCTGTTCTCAGCCAGGTAACAAGATTTCTTCCCTTTGTCCTTTTAGTCTCAGGTATCTCTTCTATCAAATTTTTGATTTCTTTGGTAATCTCTGTTATCACCTCTATCAAACTTCTTTTCATATGATTTGTCATTGTTTCTGTCTTCTTTTCTTTTGCTAGGACATCTAGCAGGAAAGTGTCCAATCTATTTACAATTAAAACAAACCAATGTTAATTTACCTTTGTATCTACCTTTTCCTCTCTACAATCTTCTAGCCATTAGTGCTTCAATCTCATCAAGTCCTTGGTCATCACTATCACTTTCACTATAATTTCTCATAGTGTGTTTATGACTTGATTTATGTATCTTTAAAGAATATTTGAATGCAGACTCAATAGATGGTAAGACACAGTTGTCAAAGTTATTCATCTCAAATGAAATAAGTCTACCAACCAAACTATCTAGAGTGACATTTTTTTTTTCTACTGCTCTTATTTCTTGTATAGTAGATACTCTAATAGCATAAACATGCAATAAGGTTCTTAGGATTTTACTTACCACTGTTTCTTCTTCAAGTACACCTCCAACTCCTTGGATAGCATCGACTACCTCTTTGATTCTGCAACTATACTGAGTGATGTTTTCTCCTTCTTTCATTCTTAGGTCATCAAAATTACCTCTTAGGCTTATTGCCTTAGCTCTTAGTACATTAGCATTTCCTCCATGTACTAACTTCAATTTGTCCCACATTTTCTTTGCAGAGGTATATGTTTTGACATCTTCAAATTCAGGATAAGAGAGTGAGGAAGCAAGTTCTATCATCATAGAATTATGCTCATGCTTTTCTCTTAATTGATCAAGTGTGTGAGGTCATGTAGGCAACACATATTCAGTATCCAAGTATTGAGTAACATCATTTCCAATACCTGATAGGTGGAGTCTTATATTGCTTTGCCATGATGCAAAGTTGTCCTTGTTCAACTTAGGCACATCCTATTTTCTCCTCTTGTGATCTTTTGAGTAGGTCTTGAAACCTTTCTTTCTAAGCACACAAGCTCTGATACCAATTGTTAGAATAACTGAGAGGGGGGGGGAAGTGAATCAGTGGACTCAAAAATAAATCCAATATCAACCACAAAACTTTATATCTCAAATATAAAACTCTAGTTATCTTCAGTCCTACAAGATGTATGCCTTGAAATAATCTTATCAAATAAATACTACTCAGAGTTCACTATTAAACCTTATCCTTAAGATTTACCGAATAGTAGTCTAGCATTTACTGAAATACAGTAAATAACTAAGTATTTATCGATCAATCTTGTTTTAGTAATGTGTAAAGAAAAACATTTAAAGCGATGACTCATAGCGATGACTCATAAACACATTTAACATGTGGATTTTTAACGTGGAAACCCTGTTAAGGGAAAAACCACTTGGGACTAGTAACCCAAATTTTTCACTCTTCTGAAGTGATCTTGTTGAAGAGCCAACCATGTTAAAGGTTACAAACACACTGTTAAGTGCAACCTTGTTAGAGCATTTATCACTAACAGTTAATCACTTGACATCTGGCATTTCACCATGCTATCTTCATGAATTAACCTTTTGATGATCCTTGGGATGTATCTCAATATATAAAGGATTGTTAAGTCCTACTCAGTTAAGAGACTTTCTGATCCAATGGTTAAACTGAAACAATATATGATCTGTTCATATAAACAACTTAATCTTGCATATGTTCAAGTCTATTGTAAGCTTATAATACCTTTTTGATCAATGTTTCCCTTTTCTATTCTTTGCTCCACTTCTTTCTGCTCGGTGATGATGTGCTTCTCTATTGCTCGGTATTTGCAAAAAGCTTTAGCTCTACTATTTAGCTTGTTTGATTAGGACTGTATGAAGTCTTTCTTCACCAGTGTTCTCTTCAACATCTTGTTCTCTATTCACCCCTAATTCATAATGAATTAGTTTGTCTCTTTATAGACATAAATTCACCATTTCTAAGTCCTTGACTTTCTTGTTATTAGCATGATCTACAATTATCGTCATTGTTTCTTTAAAGCATACTTCAGTTTTATCCCATAGATTTCTCCTTGAAAACTGGAATAAAACAACTTTAAAACTCTATCTTATCTCTAGCTTTTAACTTGTCGATGAAAACAATGTGATCAACCAGTTAAATCCATACTTATCTCTTGTCAGCTAATTCTTTTTCCATTTCTGAACTTTAGTTCTTGTTGGTCAGCACTTGAGTTCTCTTCGGGCATCTCCGTCTGTCAGGGTTGTCTATCCATCGGGGTTGTCTCTCCATCGGGGTTGTCTATCCGTCGGGTAACACTGTGGTTATACTCGTCGGTAATGCTTGCTTGGGCATCTTACTTGGGTATCACTATGACTCTTCCCTCGGGGTTCTCTATCCGTTAGGGTGCACTATTCGTCGATGTTTGTTGTCACTTAGTGCATACTGAAATTTTATGCATTATTGATAGCATAACCTTTGTCTCTCTGGTTCTTTGAAGTCTTTGACACTATGTATATAACCAATCAGGTTATATCAAGTTGACATCAATGACAATACAATACATTAACTGATTTAATGTCTTGCATTAACTTTCTGCAGCTGGGTCATTATCAACTTAACATCTTCAAACATTCAATTAGTTATAGTTCATCAATATATATATATATATATATATATATATATTTATATATATATTTATATATATATATGAAGATCTTTTTGTAAAGCGAAGTGTGGATATGGTATGAATGATAAACAGAGGGAATGGTTGCATTGTGATGTCAGGTAGATGTTGATGCGAGCTAAAACCGGATCTATCTAAGCATAAGTTGATGCTTGTAATGTTCATTACTGAGATTGATTGTAACATAACTATTTTTTATTGTAAGAGCAGAGTGATCAGTATTAACTTTAACAGGGTTTTGTATTCCCCTAATAGGGAAATGTGCAAATGTAATATTCAGCTCCTAAAAGGGTTAGGTCTCCTAATAGGGAAACTATACTTGTAGGACATATTTGTGAGTACCATACCCACTAGGGTTTTCACTTGGCCAGGGTTTCCTTGCCAATAATTCATGGTGTTAGGAGTTATGTGTTGTGTGCTTATGTTATTTTCATTTAAGTAATTATATGGTTAATTTGGAAATTATTAAGTTCATGTGTTCAAAGTGTTGTAATATTGATTCACCCCGCCTCTCAATATTACTTAATCATAACAACTAGTATCAGATCTTTTGGCCCTTGGAGAGAAATTTTAACAACTTAAGGGAGATCAAGATGGAATCTGAAAGTTTGGAGGAAAACTTTGAAGCAGCACTTGCAAATCTTGACAAAGCTAAAGTGGAGAATGGTGACTTGAAATTCAAATTGAGAAGAGCAGAGGGATGCATTAAGAAACTGAAATAACAACTTGAACTTTTCAGAAGTCAGAGACAAGATCTTATGGTTAAGATAAAAGAGGATTCAGACAATGATAATTCATATCAGATAATGCAGCTTGAGCAAGAGAAAGCTACTTTGAAGTTTAATCATGAAACTACTTCACTACAGATGGCTAAATTTATTCAACATGAAAAGGATGCTAAGAACAAAATTGAAGAAACCTTAAAGGATGCTAATATTCATATGGGAGAAATGAAGACCAAACTTGATCACTATGAGAACAAGTATATGGAATTAGAGAAATATAATCAGATCATAAATGGAGAACTTGTTGAGGCAAATAATCATATTGAGAGACTTCAAATAAGCAATTAATTGATCGATGAACAAAGAGACAGACAAAAACCTAAAGGAGACATGATTGGTGTTGGCTTAAATGAAGCTGAATGTTCAAAGAATCATGAAGAAAAATCTGATGTGAAGATTGATGGAGAAAGACCTACTATTGAAGAACCTAAAGAACAGATCAAATCTTTCAGAGGTAGATGTTTTGGATGTAACAAGGTTGGACACATGAAGAGAGATTGCAGAGGTAAAAACCCTTTCAAACCTTTTTCTGGTTATTTCTTTAATTGTTATGCATATGGGCAAAAGAGAGAAGAATGTAGGAAAATTGATCAATCAAGATTCAAACAAGATTACATTGGTGAAGAGACAGCAACTAAGACCACATGTTTCAAATGTAATAACCTTGGGAACATAACAAGGTATTGTAAGTTGTAGGTTAATTAGAATAGATCACCTCTTGTATGCTAAAAATATAACAATTCATGACGTATAGTGAAGTTTTACAAGTACAATGGAACTGACAATAGAAGAGTACCAGCTCCTATAGTTATAAAGAAGAATATTGGTGACACTGGTAGGAGTCTTTTAGAGTACATGAGTGAATTTGATAGTTATTTCAGGAAGAATCAATAGATGCTACTGAGTCTTTTCTTGATGCTAACATTACTACATCAACCTAGATGCCCAAGCATGGCCTTAGGAGGAGCATTGGAAGAATACATCAGAAATCTATCCAGCCCCTAAATTTGAGGAGTAAGCTCTTGCGATCTTAGGGAGAGCATGTAGAAATGTTTTGGAACACATATCTATGATCACATGGCTTTACAAGTCTATATCCTATGTGCCAGATTATTATTCAAATGGATTATGTGTAGAAATGAGTTTATTGGGAATTGTGTCATTTCTTCACTTAGCGAAGTATAAGGTTAATAGAAATAAAATAATTGAATATCATTTATAGATCAGAGCCTGAGGAGAATAGATTCTAGAGTAGAAGAAGAATCAAAGTGTGTTGAAGAAAGTGATCATAGAAGAAATTCACATTTCAGCAGATAAAGAGGTATTTAGATCAATCTTGAAGCTTTGATTATGGATATACTGATGATTTTTGATATTGCAGAGAGACCTAGATACAAGTTTAAGAAATACCCTTTTAAATCTATTGAGGTTGATCCCGAAGGCACATTTTCACAAACACCCTACGATGTCCTACATGTAGAAGATATTAGGGCTTACATACATTGTAAGTATGATTCATTGGGAGGAGATGAGATTGCTAGTGAGATGGAAAAAATGATAGGTGATGATGGAAAGATGAAGGATGAGTTCACACACCTTAATAATCTAAGTATTAAGAAGGTAACCAAACTTTATGAGTTCGAGGAAGAAGAGTGGATAAAGATTATTTTGAGCAGAGTTCACGACTAGTTTATGTGGCTTGGAGATCATCCTATGAAGATATGTAGCGACCTAATTCATGCTATAACAGGTTTGGACAACTCTGGTATAGTACCTATTGCTAAGAAGAACACTAAGAAGATGGTAGAAACCCTAATACATTCGCAGTGGGATAGAAGAGCGATGCCAATAAATGATATATTCCAACAAGATGTCAGATTGATTGCTAAGATTTTAGGCTATAAACTCCATTATAACAGCTGACTCAATTTTGTATCAGCAGGGGTAATCTTAATGGCTTATAAAATGGTTAAGGAGAACATCAAGTATAATCTTTGTGAAGTAATAACACAGTAATTCTTGGAGAATGTAAGGAAGATTAAGAAAGATAAGTCAAAGGGATTTACATTTGGATCTTTTTTGATACACACGTACATTCACATTGTTCACAAATTTCCTAGTATGCACCCTAGAGCATGGAAGGATAGTGTACCTACTAGTATTCATATTTCTTAGAGTTATAGGAGACAAAACAACACATGGGTAGATGGTGAATTGTTTGGTATGATCAAAATCTTACAGAGAGAGATGAAGGCAAGGGAGAGAATTCCTGAGGAAGTGGTAGAGAAATACAATGACTCAATCTATTTCACGGTTGAAATTGATTGTGTGTGCTTTGAGGCAATTCTACCTAGAAATAAGTAGTGCTATCCACTGGGTTATGAGGTTAGTTCTAAATTTTTAATTATGCAAGTAGAACACATTCTATCTTCAGAAGTTGATTCATCAGAGGAGAGATGTGGTACTTATGAGGAAAAGTATGCAAAGATTAGGGAAGAACATACTAGAGCATCAAGGAAGAGGAAAGTAGAGAATATAGTTGATGAATTTGCAGCCAAGGCAGGTATATCGAAAAAGGAAATGAAAGAAGTTAGGAAGAAGATGACAGAGAGATCTTCTAGGTTGGCAAGCACTGCTGCTGCAACCCTTCCACCTTTAGAAGATGCGAAGATAATCAGTCCACTTTCTACTATTATTGGTGTATCTACACCTTCACCACCATAGTATACATCATAGGAAGAGATAACAAAGCAATTTCCTAGAAGAAACACAAGGTCCACTAAAATGGACCCACTTAAGAAACAAAGGATAGAAGGAGAAGAGAGTAAAGTTGAAGAAAATATCACTAATGTGAGACAACTTTGGAAGCCAGATATGAAAATGGTAAAGAAGAGAGTAATTGAGCAAGGGAAGCTTGTTTCATTAGCTAAATATTATAATATGTATGAGGCATATGACAAACTTCTAATTGAAGACATAGTGATTAAACATTTTCTTATTTTTAAGAAGAATTTGTTAGAAATTGGAGGTAGTATACTTGAGGATTTATATGAGAAATTGGAGATAAGGAAGCAATTAGCACAAAAAAAAGATGAAGTGATTAGAGAACAGACAATTGAGGACATGCTACCTGTTATCTGTTAAGGAGATGGAGAGAATATTAAGTGAACTTAAACCCTTATTGAGAACCAAGACAAGATTAGTAAAGATAGTGGGAAGGAGATATGATGAAGGAATTGAGGAGACACAAAAAGTTATGGAAAAGGTCTTAATGGGAACTGAAATTGAGAACATCTTTCCACCTAAGGTTCCTAAGACCAAAACTATTGAGAAAGGTGAATCATCAAGGAAAGATGAAATAAAGGTCTTGATAAATCAATATGCGAAGATACTATTCAATATGTGAGCACTGTGAAGAAACTAGATTTCTATGTTTCTGGTGTGCCTATGTCATTATAAACTTTGCGGGATGTGAATGACCCTTTTTTGTAGGATACAACCATTTAAGGGAACAATGAAAAGGATATGATAGAGAAAGAAATACAGAAAGAAAACATTGATGAAACAATGGAAGACACAGTGAAAAAGGTTGAAGTGAAACAAGAAAATTTTACATCTGACTCTTCACCTTTATTGTTGGCAAGTGGAGACAAGGCTTTGAGAACTGACATTGAGAATATGGATGTGGATGAGCTGATGAAGTTATCGTACATTGCATTTTATAAAGCTAAAGAAAGATCTGAGCATAAAGGAGAGAAGAAGACTAAGGTAATGACAAGAGAGGTTGACACTCTTATAAAACTACTTCCAGTACCTATTATTTTCTAGGGAAAAGATGATGCAGAGAACTTGAACAAGGCACTAGATGACTTTGAGAGTGACTATGAGTCATTAGATAATATCATTGAAGAGAAGGCTACGAAGAAATATCTCACAAAGAAATTGGAAGAAGTGTGCAAGTCTATTTCATGGGACTTGGGCATACTGAACAAGACTACATTTGAGGCTAAACATTGTGTCACACATGGAAGGAAGTTATATAGCTACTATATAAACCCTATCAGACATATCAAGAACATTGAGGATATAGTAGTGAAGGATAGAACTACTCTGGATAAGATGATGGACATTTATGATACCTCCTCAAAATCTGTATTGGAGATAGGCAGAGAGGTGTCCAAGATTTTGGACAAACTGAGTGTACTAGATACAGAAAGAGGAAGAGCTATGGAAAGGTTTGGTATGCTGAAGAGTCTAATCTCTCCCAAGCTATCAATTCTTGAGGTCCATATCTCTAACATAGAGAAGACAACACATGCCCTTACAACACATATGCATACTGATCTAAAGGTAGCAAAGACTTCTTCATTTGAACTGAATGGGCTAATTCATGTAAGTCATATACTAGTGAATACCTAGACAAAGGAAGTGAAGATCTTGGAAAACTCTTTCGAAGATGTACTAAAGATGGTCTAAAATTTTTGGTAAGCAGTGGTACAATTTTGATGTATTCTACATTTTTGTTTACCTTTACCATTGATGTCAAAGGGGGAGAAGAGAAGAGATGAAAAATGTGTGGAAATTGTATAGAGTAAAGGAGATATGTAAAAGATATACACATACATCTTTTTGGTATTGACACTTAGTCAATTTTCACTAAGTGCTGTCATCAATGCCAAAGGGATAGATTGTTAGAAAGTGATGCATTTTTTAGTGTTATGGGACACTTGAGGGTTCTAATTTATGGAAAAACATCTGGTATGATGATCGCTTGGAGTTTTTTACAATTTTGGATATACAAATTGTAAAATGACTAAGTACAGAGAAGAAATACAGAGTATAACAGTATAAGTTTTGACAAAAAAGTTAGTATATGGTGTATGAAGACTTGCAAGCTTAGGAAAGGACATTTTGGAGTATTTATGACCTTTTGTTAAGGTTTCTTGAGTTTTGGTGTTGATAGTAGTGAGTTATAGTGTATTGAAGACATGTGAAGACAAAGTACCAGAGATACAGGGCAGATGAATAGTCGT
>MU227853.1:3805504-3830504 GCA_018584345.1 Thuja plicata
TATATATGAAGAGCTTTTTGTAAAGCGAAGTGTGGATATGGTATGAATGATAGACAGAGGGAATGGATGCATTACGAAGTCAGTCAAATGTTGATGCGAGCTACAATTGGAACTATCTAAGCATAATTTGATGCTTGTAATGCTCATTACTGCGATTGATTGTAACATAACTATTTCTGATTATAAGAGTAGTGTGTTCAATATACCTTTAATGGGGTTTTATATTCCCCTAACAGGGAAATGTGCTAATGTAATATTCAACTCCTAATAGGGCTAGGTCTCCTAACAGGGACACTATACTTTTAGTACATATTTTTGGGTACCATCCCCATCAAACTTTTCCCTTGGCCAGTGTTTCCTTGACAACAATTCATGGTGTTATGAGTTATGTGTTGTGTTCTTATGTTCTTTTCATTTCAATAATTATATGGTTAATTTGGAAATTATTAAGTTCATGTTCAAAGTGTTGTAATATTGATTCACCCCCCCTCTCAGTATTACTTAATCCTAACATCATCTATAAATTTATTGAGAACATCTTAAATTTTATAAGTAACTAAATACATTACATCAACTTACAACCACTTTAAGAGTATAGTGCATGTTTGTTTATTTTTCTTAGCCTTGATGCATTATTATTTGTAGACACCTATAAATGTCCTCATGTAATCAAACAAACATTCAAAAAATTATTTTTAATTAAATAGATATTTATTATTTATTTATTTAATTCATTAGCCCCTTCCTCTATTATATAAATAAATGTTCTTATTTAATTATTTAATTCATTAGTATTTTTCCTTCGATTAAATAGATTCTCATTTATTTAATTATATATTTCCACTAGCCTTTTCTACTATTTATCAAATAAATACCTTTATTTATTTTATAAATTTATTATTTTCTTTCTTATTTCTACTAATCATCTTCACTCACATGGATCAACTCCTAAGTTTGTAGGCATGTGATAAATGAGACATGTCTCTTAATTTGATTTTCATGTCTCCAACATGTCTAGATTCAATACACCTTATGATCCATTATGAAAAGTCAATATCCTCTACCTACCACTCAATCTCATCCCTCCATTTGCATTAACCTCTTGATCTCTGTTATTCTCAATATTTCCTCCTACTCCTCACCCAATCTCCTATCCTATCCACTCATACTACCACCTCTTAATCCTACCCCTTGATTTTCATGAGGACTTATATAGAACAACATTTTCTCCTCTTTTTTGAATCCTAATGTCCTATGATTTTGGAGAACTAATGAGATAATGAGCATTTGTGAACTATATATATTTTTCATACTTAGGACCTCTGAGTACCTTTACTAGCACCATTATCATCATCTTGTTATCATCACCATTATCATCTTCATATCTTCATTTTCTCGCACCAATTAACCATACTTCATTCCTTTATAGCCTCGTGTGCATGTGTTAACAAATTTGTGAGAAACCCATTTTAATACAAAGATCTTAAAGGATAGAAGGACAATGGAATCAAGTGTTTCATGGAGGCATATGTGTATATGTGTATGTGCATTCACTTTCATTTTTTATATACTAAAGAAGTATAATTTCATTGATATGATGTTGGTTAGTTTTGTGAATCTTGGGCTTGTGGTTGGGATTGATTAGGTTTGCAATTAGGTTGTAAATTTTCATCATCAAATTTTGGCATGCCTAGTGGGACTCTTGTCCCTTTTAAGTTAATCATTTTCTTGTTCTTTGAAGTGATTTTGTGAGTTTTAGGTTAGATTTTTGTAACATACACTAACACTGTGTATTTATTACATAGTTCTACGCATTTGAAATTATGTTTTGCAACTTTATTTTACATTTTCCTATGCTTTAATTGTTTCTATACATTTTTTTCCTAAACCTATGCATATGATCTCTGTTGTGGCACATATGATCTTTGTTTCTATTCTTTTTCTTGATGTGTCATGAGTTTGTAGGTTCACCAATCTTTCACATTTGCATCACTAGTCTTGCACATCTATGAGGTATATGTGTTCATTTGCCTTTTGTTTCTACACTTTTGTTACATAGAGTTGTCATTTGAATTTAATTTTTCTTTGAACTAACTCTATTGGACTAACTAATGAATGCAACTTGTTTCATGGCTCCAAGGCTTGGAGTTGAGACTACTAATGATTTATGAATACAAATTTTACATGCTTTTGATTTCTCGATCAACATACATTTCATTTTCTAATAGGGAATGGACAATCTTATTTTCCGTAGCTTAATTCATTTTTGGATTTGGTGATCTAAGAAAAATCAAGTGTTTGGTACACTTGTACGCTCTATGTTGATCCTAAGATAGTACAAGAGTATCCTCTCCCCTCACCTTTATGGACCTTGGGTGTAAGAGAAATTATCCTATCTTATTTTATGTTTGTAGAGGGCATTCAATTTTTAGAAGTAATCACTCCATGGGGATGACACAAAGTGATTTTTCCTTCAATTTTATATATAAGAAGGTTGAGACAAAAGCCAATTATGCCTAACTAACAATTCCTTATTGATAATGATGATCTAAAAGGGAAGACATCCCCATTTATGTGAGGTATATTGGGTCCCATGCAAGTTTGGTTAAATCCTTAAGTGGATTGCTACTAAATGTAAGGTGTTAAGTCCCCAGATAATGACTAAACACCTTAGTTAGAAGGTACCCTATTGATTGAGTTGGTATGGTAGTTTTAGAGAACTGGAATAACATCGCTCCCTAAAGATACACAATATATATTTCCTTGAATCGAGAAAAAAATATTTGGGTTGTATAAGCTACTAGTAACTTCGAGGAGGAGGGTGATTGGATTATGCCTTCAGCCTTGGGGGGGCCTAGCTATCATTCTCACACAAAGACAAGAGTGAAATATTACCCCCTAAAGGGTTGAATATTTGAGTTGAAGGAATACCAACTTGTGGGCTTGATTTACGTTTGCATTGTAATCTATTGACCTTAGGTAGATAGGCATTTATTGAAGTGTTTTCAAATTGTGTTTAAACCTATTAAAATTGGCTTTGAGGATCTATTGAACATACACATATATTCTCAAATTATCACCAATAAAGAAGTAGACATTGTGTTCTTTTGTTTAATGTGTTTTCTTATCATATTTGATCACATGAAACAAACAAACTTAGTCAAAACTTGCAAACTAGGTTAGACTATCACAATTCACCAATATTGTGCACCTAATTCTTATTCCTATGCATCTAACTTACCAAACCTACACTTTTTGCACTATGTTCTTATGCATCTAATTTAGTAGAGTTGTGCATTTTATCTCTATATTGCAAAGTTCAATTTCTCCTCATCTTTCAGGGAAAACTGATAATATTCTTCAATACTTTCCATCTTTACCAAACTGATCTCTACTTGAATAGAACTCCGTAATCCATTCAGATATCTTGCAATTTTTTCACCTCATCTTCAACAAGTCCAGATGTGATATCTAATCTATAGAATTCCTCAGTGTAATCCTTCACCAAGCTATCTTTCTGCTTCAAACTTTGCATTCTCCTAACTAGGTTAATCTGATAATCACAAGGTAGAAACTTGCACTTCAATTTTTTTATCATCTTGTCCCATACCTTGATCTTGTCTTTTCCTTTCTTCTTTCAATCCAATTACAAATTCTCCCACCATAAGGATGCATGTTCTTACCATCCATAGAAATGGATCCTCTTCCTTTAATAACACTGCCATCGTTGTCACCCCATCTAACTATACCACCATCATGCTCTTCATATCTGATGAACTTACTCATGTCACCAGTCATGTGATGTGAACAACCACTATCAATAATCCATTCATCCCTTTTTACCACTTGAGAAGCTAAGGCCTTTTCTTCTTCAACATTATTAGCAGAAATGTTAGACTTATAATCTTCTGAACTTGCTTCATCCTCTTTAATGGTAATAAGTACATTGTCATATTCACTTCTAAAAATGTTAGAATCATCATCAGTGATACCTTCATCATCAAAAACCCAATTACACCTTTTCTCAAATCTTAACCTATTGGACTTGAACTTAGCACTAGAGGCAAAATGTCCTATTTTATTACATGAAAAGAATTTTAGGGCATCTTTCCTTTATACTTACCTAATCCTTTAGGTATCCTTTTGGAAATTAGTGCTTCCAACTCTTCAAGTTCTTTCAGTTATTCTTCAATCTCTCTGATCTCTTGTTCATACTTTGATACTCTTCTTGTAGGTTTCTCACCCTGATTTGACCTATGTATGCCTCTTCCAGATATAGTGGCTTTGAAAGCAGTTTCAACCTTAAGAAAAGAATCACCAAACTTACTCATTTCAAATGCAGATAACTTACCAAAAAAATTATCTCTTGTGATAATGGAAATAGTCTTTATTTCTTCAATTTTAGCAACCTTGGTTTTGTAAGTAGGAGACAGTGATCTTAGTACCTTGGAAACAATCTCATTTTCATCCAATGTTTTACTAGCACGTCTAATTCCCAAAACTAGCTCATTAATATTTTGCAGGTAGGAGGCAATTTTCTCATCTTCTTCCATCTTCAGTGCTTCATACTTTCCTTTCAATATTTGCAAATTTTCTTTCTTTACATGTGCATCACCTTTATGTAGATTCTCCAGCTTGTTATAGATCTGATGGGCAGTCTCTAGCTCCATCACATTTGTGTACTCCATTTATGATAGGGCACTCAGTAATGATTCCTTTTCTCTCATATTATATTCAAATTGTTTCTTCTCATCAGCATAGGTCATTGATAGATCTGCATGAGAAGTATAAGATTTCTTTGTCATATTCCTCTATTCCTCACCAATGCATCTCAGATGTGAAATCATCCATCCTTTCCATATGACATAGTTTGTGCCTTCAAACCTTGTACTATCCTTTCTATAAGTTGTCATAGTGGATCTCCCTCAAGCTTGTTGGGCTTCCTTCAAAGGGCCAAAGCTCTAATACCAATTATTGATACTATAGAAATGAACAAGTAAGAGGGGATGGTGAATTAGTTGTTCCCAATAATCTAAATCTCAAAACCCTTCAACCTTCTAAACCATTTTTTGACATTAACTTCTCAAGCATACAACCCTAATGTTCAAATATGATTATGTAATCAAATAATAAGCATGAAAGCAATAAATATGAAATACATACTAAATTCTTGACACTAGATTATTATTATGGAAATCGTGTTAGGGGAAAAACCACGGTGGGGTTTTTTACCCACAATAAGTAAATACCTTTTTAGAAGTAAAAATTTATTACAATATATATGGGGAATGCACTTGCATTCAGGCTTATTGCATAGAGTTCACTGCTCAAATAAAAATGGGCTACAACCCTAAGGAAGGCTCACTACCTTACAAACTAATCACTACAATGATATAAATATTTTGTGAACTGGATAACAACATCTACCTTATGCCAAAGTCATTTCTATTGAATCTTAACAATGATCTCTACTCAAATCCTTTTTGACTCCTTTAGATAATAAATCTAGCCTTCAAGAGATCTTAAAAACTTCTCTACAAGAAATACCTAGTGTGCGCAACATTCTTCCACTTCCACACTTGCGAATTTTCCCTAATTCATTATCTTATGCCAAGAATTAGACCGACAAAACATAATTCATCAATTCTTCAATCAATGAGCCAATTATCAATACCTGATCTATTTATGACCATTAGCTTATGAACTTCATACATAAAAACCACCTCTAGATCATAAATCTCTCTAATAACACATTTTGTACTTGTGCAACATAATTTACCAACTAGGTCAGCCAAGATCAAATAATACAAATAAAAATAATATCATAGACCAAAAATTCAACCAATCAGGTCCTTCTAATCCATGTGGATTGACAAATCATCAAGAAAATACTTTAAGAACATCCTACAAAATCATGAATAACACATTAACATCTAAATCCATTCCAACCATTGGATTTAGCCACTTCTTTATTGAACCTAAAGAACACTGTCTCCAAGACTCTGAGACAACAAAAATATGCTATGGAAACCTTTGAAGTATAAACCCTCTAAGTTGAGTATACCTAAGTATGTCTCAAACACACTCCTAGATGTGATCCATGATATTCTTACTCTATTGAGCACACCATACCTTTTTTTGTCTCATATTAACACTGATTGTCTGTTGATGACAATTATTCAATTGTGTAATGTCATTGATGTTACACATGTATATGCACTTATGTAGTGATGTTACACAAATGTCTACATCCAAACCAAGAACATTTAGTGTATGCCAAGTGAATCTCATTGTTCTCCAAGCTCAGTCAGATATTGAAGAAATTCAGTTCTTACCGAGTTCACTCGGGCATTACAGTGTTGGTCGGGCGTTGAAGAATTTCAGTGTTGACCGAGTTAAACATTTAGTGGTAGCCGACTAAAAGATGATTAAATTTATGTTTAATTGGGCATATGAGGTCAACAGATTTGAGTTTTGTTATTTATTTGGAAGGATATAGAGTCCAACTTAACAAGGTTTATTATATATTTATATAATCTCAAGTTTGGATTGAAAAGTGGAAGTAATTGAATTAGTGGATGAACATGATATGAGGAGCAGAGTTGAAATCAGATGGGATTTTGATTAAGGATAGATCATCTGGATGGAGCTGCAATAGAACATTTGACCAGTGAGGATCCAATTTACAAACAGAGAAAGATCTGAATCAACAAAGATAGTTGCATGTACAATCAGGTCAATCCATTGTTACTTTCTAACAATTGTAGCAGTGATTCAAATCTCTTAACGGAGTAGACTTAACAGTCTTTTGTAAATCCTCTCACAAGTTGACATTTCTATATTGAAGTGTTTGAATACCTCTAACAAGGCCACTCCTTACAAGGTGATTAAATCCTCTAATAGGGTCACACCTAACAGTGTGTTTTTGTAACCTTTAACAAGGTTGGCTCCTAACAGGGCTCACTTCAGAAGAGTGAAAAATAGTAACTAGTTGCAATAGGTGGTTTTTCCCATATTGAGTTTCCATGTTAAATCTTGGTGTTATCTGTGTACATTTTATTTTCTTTATGGTTTATGTTTCAGAAATTATTTACTAAATATAATCACAATTAATATCTTAAGATTTTCTATGTTAACCGAGTGACAGAGAAATATCTATGTTAACTGATACATAATGACTGATTTGTTTAAGACATCTAAGGGACTTGGATTTGTTTGTTTAGTAACTGATTCACCCCTTCCCTCTTAGTTACTCATCTCATTTCTAATAATTGGTATCTAAGCATCAAGTGCTTGTAGGGAAGGTTTAAAGGCCTAAGCTAAAGATCAGAGATGTCTTACAGAAGGGAGATTCCCAAGCTCAACAAAGACAACTTTCAGACATGGTAGGAGATGATGAAGCTACATTTATCTACTATTGGAGATAGTGGTTTGCAATTCTTGGATAACAAATATGTGGAACCACCAGTATGTTTGACTGTGGAGCAGATGGTGGACAAGAAGAATCATAATATAATGATGATTGATATAGCTTCTTCACTCAGCTACTCAGAATTTGATGAAGTCAAGGACTGTCCTACTGCCTTTTATATGTGGACCAAATTGCATGATATTCATGGAGGAGATGCAAATGTAAAGAGAGCCAAAGTAGAAAGTCTCAGAGGTCAGTTTGATATGATAAAAATGAAAGAAGGATAAAACATTACAAAATATAGTGACAGAATCAAGAAAAGTGTATGTGCCATCAGAGAAGCAGGTGGAACAATTGAAGATACTACAGTGGTTATTAAGGTATTGAGAACTTTACTTCCTATCTATGCAATTAGAGTTTCAGCTATTCAAGAGATGAGGTGCAGTAATAATATATCTCTAGATGCATTGATTGGAAGGCTATCATCATTTGAGTTGGACAACTCTGACAATTATTGTTCTAACACTAGCAATCTTGAGTTTGCATTCAAAGCTAAACTAAACTTTGGTAAGAAGGGTAGATAATCTAAAAATAAATAGACTGACAGTGACACTGATGATGAAGATATGGAAATAATTGAAGCACTAATTGCAAGGAGAGCTGCAAAAGGAAAAGGACAATACAACAGAAGAATACCATTGGTTTTCTTTTCATGTAATGAGGTTGGTCACATTGCTGCTAAGTGTCCTAACAAAGATGACAAAGATGAGAGAAATTTCAACAAATATAAAGGCAAGAAAGGTTTCAACAGTTACAAAAATACGAGGACAAAGGTAAGAAATCTTGTTATATTGCTAAAGATTATGATAGTGATGAAGATGAAGATGAAATGGTTTACATTGCTATTAAGGATGAGTCAGATAATGAAGATGATAAAAATATTGCACTGTTATCTCATATTAGCAAAAATGACACTTGGATAATTGATAGTGGTTGTTGTCACCACATGATTGGTGATAAAACAAAATCTGAAACTCTTGAGCACAATGATGGTAGGAGTGTCAGTTTTGGGAATAATGAACCTTGCTATGTGAAGGGTAAAGGTTGTATTTCTCTAACTGAAGGAATTAAATGTGATAATGCTTATTGGGTTGAAGTACTGAGGAGAAATATACTAAGTGTGGCACAAGTGAATAACATTGGTCTCAAGGTAGAATTCATGAATGGTAAGGCCAAGCTCCTGGATGGTAAATGAAAATTAGTTGGAACTGGAAAGAAAACGAAAGGTAATCTATTTTATCTTGATCTCAATGAAATTTCATGTTTTATTGTACAAGTAGAAGAAAAATGGTTATGGCATAAAAGGCTATGTAATGTGAACTTTGATAACCTGGTTAACATAAGCAAGAACATAAGAGTAAGAGGTATTCCTATTTTAAAGAAACCTAAATTAGCAACATGCAAACAATGTCGAATTGGGAAAATGAGTAAATCTAGTTTCAAAAGAAAGAACTATAATATTGAAGAAGTCTTGGAATTGGTACATACTGATCTGTGTGGACCAATTGAGACAAAAAGTTACACTAGAGAGAAGTATTTCATTCTATTTGTTGATGATCATTCCAGAATGATGACTGTTATGTTTCTCAGAGAAAAATTAGAAGCTTTTCAAAAATTCAAATGGTACCTTCCCAGAGTTGAAAAGGAAATAGGAAAGAAATTGAAGTGCCTAAGATCTGATAGAGGAGGAGAATTCATTTCTAATGAATTCAATGAATTTTTCAATGAAAGAGGAATGAAGAGACAAGTATCTTCCCTTGGTACACCACAAAAAAATGGAATAGAAAAAGGAAGAAACAGATCCATCATGGATTGTGCAAGAACCTTGATGATTGAAAAGAATGTTGCTACCAAATACTGGAAGGAAATCATCAGCACTTCAATTCACACCTTGAACAAAGTTCAACTAAAGAAAGGTATTGAGAAGACACCTTTTGAATTATGGTATGGTTATAAACCTAATTTTCATTATTTCAAAGTATTTGGAAGTAGATGTTACATCTTAAAAGAAGCAAGAAATGGAAAATTTAATGTAAAAGGAGATGAATGCATATTCCTAGGCTACTCCTATAAAAGCAAAGCATATAAATGTTTGAATCTTGCTACTCAAAAAGTCATAGAAAGTGTACATGTAAGGAATGATGAGTTTGCAGAAAGATGTGAAGAACAAAGCAGTAAAGAGCCTGAGGACTACAAAAACTTTATGTACAATGAAACTAATACTGTACTGGTGCAGGAGCACCCTTGAGGAATCAGTAAGTTGGTGGTCTCATGCCATTTTGGGTGTGTGGTTGTGTGAAAGACCCTCTTGTAGGGAAATGTAAATACATAAGGTCATGTAGACCAAGAGTGTTTTAGATAGTTTTCATTTTATGCTCCTGTTTGGTCAAATAGCTCTTTTTGGCTTAATTTAAGTGATCTCTACTTGATGATGTCAGCAAATGACATGATGATGTCATGGTGGTTTTTAGGGTCCTTAGGTATAATATAAGGTCTAACTAAGGTTGGATAGGTCAGACTAGTGCTAAAACACAAGGAAAGTGGAATTGTGTAAAAGATGTAAAATGTTGCATAGCAACATTAGCAACTTTTCAAAAGTTGTTGACAACATTTGTGGTTGTCTTGAGATTTCGGTGTCTAGACCAAGGAATGTTTAACCATGGGTGAAGACATTTAAGTTAGAGTATATATGTGGAGAAAAACCCTAATTTGAGGGTAGAGAAATTATTGTGTACGGACTGTATCCTGAACAACAGAGGGTTTTGACTGAAAACAAGGTGTAAATTGATGAAAGTGGATTGAAATTGTGACTGTTATCAGTGGAATCCATTCTTGCATATGTTTTGAAGTGTTTTCAATAGCTAGGTTGTTTTATTGTTACTTTTCCTTTGTAGTTTGCAAATTCTTTTTGTTTTGGACTGTTTGCTGTCCAATTTTGACCAAGCAGCAAGGATGTGGACCTAACTCCACTTCCCACCATTGGTTCTATACAACCATCTAGGAATGGAGACTAGGTCCATGGAGCTTCAAGACTATGGAAGGAGGATCTCTAGAAGTGCTTGCAAGTATTTTTAATAACTTTCCCTAGGTGAGCTACATGCACAGCTCGGTTAGGAGGAGCAAGTGACAGTTGGTTATAAAATTGCAAGGGGTGTTCTCATGAGCCAAGAAGCCATGGGTGCACTAAAGGATGTTATGCAAGTGATCAACAAAGTGGAGGAGTGCCCAAGAATCCAACATGCCAATTTTTGAAGCATAAGACCACAAACTGGTCCAAAAGCAAGAAAAAGGCCATATTCAAGAAACCAGGTGTACGGACAGAGTTGGACTCTGAAACCTAGAAAATCCTTGTGGGTTTTTGACTTACTTGAAGACTATTGGAAGAGATTTGGGGGTTCTTTGAAGTTTTTTCACAAAAAAAGTGTTGTCCTACAATTTAGGAGGCCTAATTGGAAAAAAGGGCTACAAGGCCTAAAAGATAGGGATCTAGAACTCGATGGGAATATGGTTCAACTTGGTGGTTTCAAACCTAGGTTGAAATCCAATAATGGAGCATATTGAAGCCCTGACCCTCCTACAAATCCAAATGTAATTTTAGGGCTTGGAGTGGTTTGAGTGGAAGGTTCTTATAGAACACAAGAATGGTGAGTTTGACAAGATAGGTAGCTTCTTGGTTGGAGGGGAAGAGTTGATTCTTCCAAGTGGTAGAGGGTGGATTGAGGAATCCCTATAGGTCCTAGGAGAGATCTAAGAAGAGTTTCAAGTAAACTCAGAAGGTTACCAAGGAGGCTCCCTATTTGAGTGGTATGAGAGCCCAAGTTCAAGATTTGGGAAGAAGAAGTAGTGCAGCCAGTTGATGTTGCAAACCAAAGATTCAAGTGAGGAATCTAGTGCATCAAGAAAGATGGTGACCAATGCTAAATTGGCCAATAAAGTGGATGAACAAGAAGAGGATAACAGGTTAGGGAGAGAGAGATTGGATCAAATGGAGCAACTCTTGGATGAATTCCAAGCTAAGGCAGATAGTGTGAAGGACAAGGTAGACCAGAAAGAGGAAAAAGAAGCTAGGGAGAAGGAGTGGGACCTAGATGAAGAAACACCTACCGCTGATCCAGTCTTACCAGAGGAACCCTTCTTGAAGGCACTCAGAGCCTTGAGTGGTAAAGCCTTGGATGGTGTGCCACTGTTTAGTGGACAAATGGATGTTGATTTTGTTTTAGACTAGATAGACAACCTTGAGAATCATTTTGAATGTGATGGGGTGACTGATGCTCAAAAACTCAAGGTGGCTAAGTCTAGATTAAGAGGACCAGCACTTACTTGGTGGAAATTTGTTTAGAATGAAAGGGAGAAAGAGGGCAAGAGTCCCATTGTGTCATGGAAAGGTATGTTGACAAAGTTGAAACAAACTTATCTCCTGGATGACTATGAAGTTCAAATGCATAGAAAGAGACAAAACCTCAAACAAAAAGACCTTGAAGTCCAAGCACATACGAAGGAGTTTCAGAAGTTATGTTTAAGGTCTAAGATAGTGGAGGATGAAAGCATTAGATTAGGTAGATATCAAAATGGGCTCAAGTGGTCTATACAAGAGGAGATGAGTCTTTTTACTTTGACAAGTGTGAGACAATGCTATCAAATGGCTCTTAAGATAGAAGAGAAGAGCAAGAGGAAGCATGATCAGACCTCAAGAGGAAGAGGTAGAGGTAAAGAAAATAGAGGAAGAGGCAGCTTTGCAGGTAGAGGTAGTGACTATAGGTCCCAAGGTGAAGCTAAATTGACTGAGATAGTCAATGAGACCAGTGGTAGAGGCAGCATAAATATAGGAAGAGGATTCCAAGGTGGTGGAAGAGGCGAATTTGGAGGTTCAGGCAGAGCCTCACACTTTTCAAACATGAAGTGTTTTCATTGCAATCAACTAGGCCATCTAGCCTATAGATGCCCGGAGAAAGCTTCTAGCTCACATGGTGAGAAAAGAGTAAATTACATTGCTCAAGAGGATAATAACAGTGGTAAAGCCCCTGAAATCAACCCTGATTCAGAAAGTGGGGAGAATCTTATGATTAGGAGAATACTCATTAAAGAACCGGTCAAAGAAGAAGCCAAGCAAAGGAGGGCACTATTCAGAGTAAAGTGAAAGATTCTTTGGAAATTTTGCAAGATGATTATAGACTCAGGGTCTACTGATAATATTATCTTAGAGGAAGCAGTCAGCAAGTTAGGATTTACAAAAATACTTCATACAAATCCATACCGAGTAACATGGTTGAATAAGGGTCAGCATGTTCTTGTTAATGAGCAAGCATGGGTGAATTTCTCAATAGGGAAGTATGTGGACAAAATATTGTGTGATGTACTCCCAATGGATGCATGCCACCTACTTTTAGGTAGGCCATGGCAGTTTGACAGAAAAATAGTGCATGATGGAGAGAAGAATTCTTATTCCTTCAAGAAAGATGGGGTCACTTATAAAATTCAGTCACTTGTGGATGATGAGGGGTCTATATCAGCTGAGACTAATGTCTTATTGTAGGGAGATAAAGAGTATTTGTAGATAGTAAAGAGTGAAGGAGGACAACACTATGCTATCATGCTTAAGCCTACTGAAGAGAAGAAGATGGAACAAACGCCATTGCCAAGTGAAGTGCAAGAGTTGTTGAAAGAGTTCAAAGACATAGTTAGTGATGGGACACCAGAAATGTTACCACCTCCAAGAGACTTAAGTCATCAAATTGACTTCATACCCAGAGCATCTCTACCAAACAAGGTAGCATACAAGGTGACTCCTGACCAAAACAAGGAGATAGAAAAACAAGTCCAAGAACTTTTGGACCAAGGTCTTATTAGGCAAAGCATTAGTCCTTGTGCAGTACCAGTGGTTCTAGCATCAAAGAAGGGAGGAAAGTGGAGGCTTTGTATAGACTCAAGAGCAATTAATAAGATCACTGTGAGATACCGGTTTCCCATTCCTATGATTGAAGATCTTATGGACTATTTGGGAGGAGCAAGGTACTACACTAAGTTGGATTTGAAGAGTGGGTACCACCAAATCAGAATTAAGGAGGGGGATGAATGGAAGACAACAATCAAGACAACATAAGGGCTCTATGACTAGTTGGTCATGCCTTTTGGGCTTAGCAATGCTCCAAGCACCTTTATGAGGTTGATGAATGAGGTGTTGAAGGAATACATAGGAAGAATTTTAGTTGTGTACTTAGATGACATCCTCATTTTTAGTAAGACAAAGGAGGAACATCTCCAACATTTGCATATTGTAATGAAGAAACTTCATGAGGAGAGGTTGTCCATTAACCTGGAAAAGTGTGAATTTATGAAATAGGAGTTGATCTATCTTGGTTTTGTGGTGTCACAAGGAACCTTGAAGATGGATCCCAGCAAATTTGAAGCGATATTGAGTTGGCCTACCCCTACATGCAGCTTTGAGGTAAGAAGTTTCCATGGACTTGCACAATTTTATAGAAAGTTCATTAGAGGCTTTAGTGAAATTTGTGCACCAATCTTTGATACAATAAAAGGTGGAGTGAAAACTAAATTCAAATGGACTCCAGAGGTTGGTAGAGGTTTTGAAGTATTTAAGAAAAGAGTGGAAACACAACCTATTCTGGTGTTGCCTAATTTTGATAAGTTGTTTACCCTTGAATGTGATGCAAGTGATATAGCTGTTGGGGTAGTATTGAATCAAGAGAATAGGCCAGTGGCCTTTTACAGTGAGAATTTGAATGAGGCCAAGAAGAGGTACTCTTCTTATGATTTAGAGTTATATGCATTGGTGCAAGCTTTGAGGAAATGGAGGCACTATTTGTTGCCCAAGGAATTTGTAGTTTATACTAATAACAAAGCTTTGAGTTTTATCAATTCTCAGGAGAAGTTGAGAAACAAACACCTTAAATGGATGGAATATTTGTAGGCCTATACCTTCACTATCAAACACAAGAAAGGGTAGATGAATAAAGTGGTTGATGCTTTGAGTAGGAGACTCTTGACAGTCCAAGAAGTGCAACTGCAAAGTATAGGCATAGAAAGCTTCAAGGAGCTTTATGAAGGTGATGATGACTTCTCAGAAGCATACAAGGTATGTAAAGACTTCAAGAACCATTTCCACAGTCAATTTGTAGACTGTACAATTTAGAATGATCTCTTGTTTAGAGAAGGGAAGCTATGTGTTCCCAAGGGATCTATGAGGGAGAATGTTATTCAAGAAAAGCACAATGGTAGCTTAAGTGGGCATTTTAGCCTAAATAAGACATTGGAATTAGTGCAAAGGTTCTATTATTGGCCTAGGATGCAGAAGGACATCAGGAAGTATGTGGAGCAATGTTTTCTTTGCCAAAAAGCCAAGGGTATATCATCTAATGCAGGTTTGTATCAGCCTTTGCCCATTCCTAATAGGCCTTGGGAATGCATCAGTATGGATTTTATTGTTGGGCTGCCTAGAACTAAGTCTGGTTTAGATAGTATATTTGTGGTGGTAGATAGGTTTAGCAAGATGAGTCATTTCATTGCTTGAAAAACCACCCATGATGCCAATCATATTGCCCATTTGTTCTTTAAAGAAGTGGTAAGGATTCAAGGTTTACCCATCGACACAGTATCTGACAGAGATGTAAAATTCATGGGTCATTTTTGGAAGACCTTGTGGTCAAGGTTGGGAACCAATTTGTCATTTGGGTTAGCCTACCATCCCCAAAAAGATGGTCAGACTAAAGTGATCAATAGAGTATTGGGAAATCTCCTTAGGTGCTTGACAAAGGAGTATGGAGTGATGTGGGATCAGATGTTACCATAGGCTGAATATGCCTACAATGATAGTGCAAACAGGACAACAGGAAAAAGCCCCTTTGAAATAGTGTATGGGCTGTACCCTAGAGGTGTGTTGGAGTTGAGAAACTTGGAAAATGCAGAAGGAAGGAGTGCATATGCAGATGCTTTTGCTCAATCCATGAAGGAAGTTCATGAGAAAGTAAAGAAGTAGCTCCAAGAGGCTACACAAAAGTTGAAAGCTAGAGTTGATGAAGGAAGAAGAGATCTTCAGTTTGCTGTGGGTGACCTTGTGATGGTTCATCTCAACAATTCTAGATTGTAGAAGGGAGTCCCCACCAAGCTGCAAATGAGGAGGATTGGTCCTTGCAAGATTCTTGCAAAGTATGGGAAAAATGCCTACAAACTTGACTTACCATCAGATTTGGCAATGTCTCCTGTTTTCAATGTGCAGGATTTAGTCCAGTACAAAGGACCTACACAAGTAGATGCTGGCTTACAGTCAGATGGTAAGGACATAGCAGCAGATGTTCAGATTACCCCTACACCAACACCAAGGGCAGTGAAGATTTTAGACTCTCGAGTGAATAAAAAGACTAGAAAGGGCACTTATATGGAACATCTCATTTAGCGGGCAGGCATGTTAGAGGCTGAGGCTACTTGGGTAGCTGAGAATGAATTCAAGAAACAAGGAATTGATCGTAAGCTCCTGTCCCCAGAGGTGACATAAGCTTTTAGCCTTGGTAGTATGGTGCAGGAGCACCCTTGAGGAACCAGTAAGTTGGTGGTCTCATGCCATTTTGGGTGTGTGGTTGTGTGAAAGACCCTCTTGTAGGGCAATGTAAATACATAAGGTCATGTAGACCAAGAGTGTTTTAGATAGTTTTCATTTTATGCTTCTGTTTGGTCAAATAGATCTTTTTGGCTCAATTTAAGTGATCTATACTTGATGATGTCAGCAAATGACATGATGATGTCATGGTGGTTTTTAGGGTCCTTAGGTATCTTATAAGGTCTAACTAAGGTTAGATAGGTCAGACTAGTGCTAAAACACAAGGAAAGTGGAATTGTGTAAAAGATGTAAAATGTTGCATAGCAACATTAGCAACTTTTCAAAAGTTGTTGACAACATTTGTGGTTGTCTTGAGATTTTAGTGTCTAGACCAAGGAATGTTTAACCAAGGGTGAAGATATTTAAGGTAGAGTATATATGTGGAGAAAAACCCTAATTTGAGGGTAGAGCAATTATTGTGTACGGATTGTATGCTGAACAACAGAGGGTTTTGAATGAAAACAAGGTGTAAATTGATGAAAGTGGATTTAAATTATGACTGTTATCAGTGGAATCCATTCTTGCATATGTTGTGAAGTGTTTTCAATAGCTAGGTTGTTTTATTGTTACTTTTCCTTTGTAGTTTGCAAATTCTTTTTGTTTTGGACTGTTTGCTATCCAGTTTTGACCAAGCAGCAAGGATGTGGACCTAAATCCACTTCCCACCATTGGTTCTATATGACCATCTAGGAATGGAGACTAGGTCCATGGAGCTTCAAGACTATGGAAGGAGGAGCTCTAGAAGTTCTTGCAAGTATTTTTAATAACTTTCCCTAGGTGAGCTACATGCACAGCTCGGTTAGGAGGAGCAAGTGACAGTTGGTTATAAAATTGTAGGGGGTGTTCTCATGAGCCAAAAAGGCCATGGGTGCACTAAAGGATGTTATACAGGTGCTCAAAAAAGTGGAGGAGTGCCCAAGAATCCAACATGCCAAGTTTTGAAGCCTAAGACCACAAACTGGTCCAAAAGCAAGAAAAAGGCCATATTCAAGAAACAAGGTGTATGGACAGAGTTGGACTCTGAAACCTAGAAAATCCTTGTGGGTTTTTGACTTAATTGAAGACTATTGGAAGAGATTTGGGGGTTCTTTGAAGTTTCTGCACAAAAAAAGTGTTGTGCTACAATTTAGGAGGCCTAATTGGCAAAAAGGGCTACAAGGCCTAAAAGATAGGGATCTAGAACAAGATGGGAATATGGTTCAACTTGGTGGTTTAAAACCTAGGTTGAAATCCAATAATGGAGAATATTGAAGCCCTGACCCTCCTACAAATCCAAATGTAAGTTTAGGGCTTGGAGTGGTTTGAGTGGAAGGTTCTTGTAGAACACAAGAATGGTGAATTTGACAAGATAGGTAGCTTCTTGGTTGGAGGGGAAGAGTTGATTCTTCCAAGTGGTAGAGGGTGGATTTAGGAAGCCCTAGAGGTCCTAGGAGAGACCTAAGAAGAGTTTCAAGCAAACTCAAAAGGTTACCAAGGAGGCTCCCTATCATATACCTAAGACACAAGCAATGGTAATTGGAAAAAAATGTTGTCAATGATTGAATTCATCAATACAAACTGTGTTACAAATTGTGCAACCCGAGCTACTAGTAGAGAAAACCAAATTGCAAATAGAGGGAACTGAGTCTCAGATAATGGAACCTGAGTCTCGGATAGTGGAACCTGAGCATCAGACAAAAGAACAAGACATAATATTTGAGCATGGTGAACGTAGTGGATCAAGCCCAAAATCAAGAAGGAAGGATCCTGTACTTTCCAAATATGCTAGAAGGCATCATGCACCTAAGAAAATAATTGGAGATCAGATAGAAGGTATAATGACAAGGAAAAAAATTAAAGGTACATGTTTTCTTAGTGAAATTTAACCTAGATCTATCAATGATGCATTGAATGATGAAAGTTGGATAGAAGCAATGAATGAAGAAATTGAGCAGATAGAAAAGAACAAGATATGGAATCTTGTACCTAGACCAAAAGAAAATAATGTAATTGGTACTAAGTGGGTTTTTAGAAACAAGATGAATGAAAAGGGTGAAGTTTCTAGAAATAAATCCAGATTAGTATATAAAGGCTATGCTCAAGAAGAGGGTATTGATTATGGAGAAAATTTTTCTCCTATTACAAGACTTCAAGGAGTCAGAACTCTTGTACCATATGCTACACACAAAGGATACAAGGTATATCAAATGGATGTAAAGTCTGCATTCTTGAATGAAATCCTAGAAGAAGAAGTCTATATTGAGCAAATGTGAAGGCTTTGTAGATCCTAATAAAAGGAATATGGTTTGCAAGCTGTACAAATCCTTGTATGGACCAAAACAAGCTCCTAGAGCCTGGTATGAAAGACTGCATGGTTACCTAGTAAGTATTGGATTTCAGAGAACTAATGATAATAGTAGCTTGTGTTAGAGTAATAGTCTTTCGGGTTATTAATTAAATCATTATGATCTAATTACTAACTCACCTATTCACTCTAGTTTCTTAAGCTTACCTTAGGTTTTCCCTTTTAGGGTTTCATGATTCCTTTTATAAGGATTCACCTCTTAGTTTGTCATATAGAGTTTTCACATCATTGTAATTTCTAGAAACATATTATTAATATATTATTTTCTGTTGCATACAATGTCTCCTCTGGCCTTTTGGCCGCCATAGTTTTCTCTTATCTTCTGTTCTTCACTTCCTCCATGTAATAGGTTATGCATGTAGGTGTTCTTGGGAGAATAGGGTTTTTCCTATTCTAACATGGTATCAGAGCCATCCTGCAGCTGGCTGTTCATGTTTTGTCAAAGTGTTTTAGAAGCTGGGGGTTTTCTTGGCTTTTCAGAAGTTTTTGTGTGGATTTAGGGGGGACCTTTGTTTTTGGTCACTTTGGTCTCAAATGGACATTACCGTTGCGCTCAGAGTGCCCAAAAACCCTAGAATCCATATAAAGTTTGTCCATTTTGGACAACTTGCCTCCAAGGCAAAAAATTTTTGGTTTCCAGTGCTGTACGAACACGGAAACCGAGAAAAATTCAAAAAAAATATATTTTTCTATGATTTTCTATGCATTTAAAAATGCAGCCGGTGCATTTTTTCACATCGCTGCCACTACACCACCGCGGCCCAGCCTCCGCCGGTAGCGCCTCTGGCCCCCGCCGCCTTCGGTCCCGCCGCTCTACCGGCCCCACCACTCCGCTGGCCTAGCGCTCTACCCACCGCTCCTCCCAATCACCTCTGTCGCCTGGCCCCCGCCCCACCCCGCCGCGCTGCTCCGCCCGACGGCTTTATGCCCCGCGACCCCTTTTAGCCCAGCGGGCGGTCACATGGGTGACCGGGGGCTCTGCCGCAGCCCCCTACGATGGTCATATGTCACCCAGGGGCTAGAGTTTTTCAGCCCTAGGGGCTTAAAATTTTTTTTGGAGCACTTTTGACCCTCCCGGACTGTTTTCACTCTATCTTGAGCATACAGGGGTATTTTTCTGACTTCCATATACTGCCGGAAATCTCTTTCCGAGCACTTTCTAATGATGGAGGTTGGGGTTTTGGGTTCTACTATTTTGACAGTATTTTTTTTGGTCAAAGTCCGATGTCTTTTTTTTTCCTTTTGAGAGCCATATCTTGCTCATCCAGACTCTATTTTTGGCAAACTAGATATCGTCAAAAAGCTAGTTCTGTGAGATTTTTAGTTGTAGGGGTATTTTTTCCAAATTCTGCTCCAAGTTCTCTCTCCTTCAAGTTTTTCTCTTTCACACTCTGGCAGATTACTTGGGTTCTACAAGTCCTGGGATCTCTTCTTCTGATCTTCTGGCTCACTCTTCTTTCTGACTTTTGAGCTTGTATGCTTCTCTTCTGTAGCATTCTTTTTTTCTATAAACACACTAAGATAAAGTGCCTACTTTTGCATATCTGGGATTTTGAGCACCTTGTGTGTTTTTTGCACTTGCACTCAGTTATAAAGTGCCATGGGGGGTTATGGTGTTTTTCCATTTTGTGCTCATCCACCTTTGTCAAGTGAGTGTACCTTTCACAACATTAGCCCATGCTATGTGTTGGTGACACCGCCCTTTATCTTGTGCTTGTTCTTCTATTGCACTGTTGGTGTTCCTGATTCTTCTTTCTACAAATATTTCTGGCATTGCATTTCAGTGTTCCTGTCACCCCTCTCCTTGTTCAACATTATGGGGGGGGGGTTCTCCTGTTGGTTCTATTGCTTCCTTGGTTCGATTGATCAGCTCTTTAGACTTTGTCTTCTCTACCTGCTCATGCACTTCAGTGGGGGTTCCAACAGTTTCTTCTGATAGTGTTCGTAGCCTCATGCTTTGGAGATGCTTCTTTCTCATTCTTTTTCCTTTCTTTGGGACTTTCCCTAGATTGGAGGCTTTGTTTCCTTCATCTAGTTTATTTCATGTATTGGGTACCTGATCAAGCCTTGTTGCCGGGACCCTTCTTTCCTTCTTTTTTCAGTAGGCTCCTAGGTTTTTGCTTCTCCCTAAGCTTATCTTAAGGGGGGTGTTAGAGTAATAGTCTTTCAGGTTATTAATTAGATCATTATGATCTAATTACTAACTCACCTATTCACTCTAGTTGCTTAAGCTTACCTTAGGTTTTCTCTTTTAGGGTTTTGTGATTCCTTTTATAAGGATTCACCTCTTAGTTTTTCATATAGAGTTTTCACATCATTGTAATTTCTAGAAACATATTGTTAATATATTATTTTCTATTGCATACGATGTCTCCTCTGGCCTTTTGGCCGTCATAGTTTTCTCATCTTCTATTCTTCACTTCCTCCATGTAACAAGTTATGCATGCAGGTGTTCTTGGGAGAATAGGGGTTTTCCTATTCTAACAGCTTGTACATCAAAGAAGGCCCTAAAGACAAGATACTATTAGCAAAGATATTTGTTGATGATATATTATTCACTGGATATGATGATTTATGCAAAGCATTCTCTGTAGCTATGAGTAAGGAATTTAAGATGTCTATGTTTGGTGAAATCAAATTCTTTGTTGGTTTACAAGTTCAACAGATGAAGGATGGTATCTACACTACTTAGTCAAAATACATCAAAGAGATACTGAAGAAATTTGGAATGGAAGATTCTAGACCAGTTGGGACACCTATGTCTACTAGACATAAGTTGTCTAAGAATGATGATTCAAAGGAGGTAAATCAGACTACCTACAGGTCCACGATTGGAAAACTACAATATGTTGTTCACACTAGACCTGATATTGTATTAGCAGTTAGTATTGTTGTAAGGTTTTCATCTAATCCTAAAGAAAATAATTTGGTGTCTATCAAAAGGATTATGAGATACCTTAAAGGTATTGAAGATTATGGATTATGGTATAAGAAAGGAGGAAGATTTGACTTGAGGACTTTTAATGATGCTGATTGGGAAAGAAGTGTTGACGACAGGAATAGCACAAGTGGAGGAGCATTATTTATTGGAAAGAGGCTAGTCTCCTAGACTAGTAAGAAACATAACTACATTTTTTCAGTCTACATCAGAGGCAGAGTATGTTGTTGCAGCAGTCAATAGTTCAAATATCATATCATTCAAACAACTGTTGTCAGGTATGAAGGAAGAAATCATAGAACCAATTATTATTTACTGTGACAACACTAGTGATATTAACATTTCAAAGAAGCCACTAATGCATAACAATACCAAAAATATTTCAATAAAGTATCATTTCTTGAGAGAATTGGTTCAGAACAAAGAAGTAAGGTTGGACTATGTGAATACGAAAGAACAAGTTGTAGACATATTCACCAAGCCTTTACCTAAGGATGCATTTCTATATCTTAGAGGAAAGCTAGGGGTGATTCCCCTAAGTGAGGCTCACTAAAGAACAATTTAATGATGCATCAACCAAGCTACAAAACATATCAAACCTATTGATGTAGATTGTCAGAGCTCATTGCATATGAATAAATACATTCAGGTACATTACAACTTAATTGATATGTCAGTTGGTGTCTTTGGCATTGGTTGTCAAAGAGGGAGAGATCATAGTATATCATAATGATTAGTGAAAGAGGGAGAGATTACTATATGATAGTAAAGATTACTAATGGAGAGATTGATGATAGAGGGAGAATTTTATCAGAGACAGAGACAAATGTAAGAGGGAGAATTTTTTATCTTAGTTATTGTTAACAAAAGGATTCTTATGTATGTGAATCAGAATGAAGCTAAAGACATTAGTAAAATTTGATTCATCTTATTGTTTGTCTAAAATTATTTGTATTATGACATGTTGTGTTGCGATCACTGCCAAAGAGGGAGATTGTTGATGACAATTATTCAATTGTGTATTGTCATTGATGTTACATGTGTATATGCACTTATGTAGTGATATTACAAAAATGTCTACATCCAAACCGAGCATAGTTAGTGTATGCCAAGTGAATCTCAGTGTTCTCCAAGCTCAGTCGGGTATTGAAGAAATTCAGTTCTTACTGAGTTCACTTAGGCATTACAGTGTTGGTCGGGCATTGAAGAATTTCAGTGTTGACCAAGTTAAATAGTTAATGTTAGCCGACTAACAGATGATTACATTTATGTTTAATTGGGCATATGAGGCTGATAGTTTTGAATTTTATTATTTAGTTGGAAGGATATAGAGGCTGACTTGACAAGGTCTATTATATATTTATATAAGGTCAAGTCTGGATTGAAAACTGGAAGTAATTGAATTAGTGGATGAACATGATATGAAGAGCACATGCAAAATCAGATGGGATTCTGACTAAGGACATATCATCTAGAGAGAGCTGCAATAGAACATTTGATCAGTGAGGATCCAATTTACAAATAGAGCAATATCTGAATCAGCAAAGATAGTTGCATGTACAATTAGGTCAATCCATTGTTACTTTCTAACAATTGTAGCAGTGATTCAAATCTCTTAACATAGTAGACTTAACAACATTTTGTATATTGTCTCACAAGGTGACATTTCTATATTGAAGTGTTTGAAGACCTCTAAAAAGGCCACTCCTTACAGGGTGATTAAATCCTCTAACAGGGTCACACCTAACAGTGTGTTTTTGTAACCTTTAACAGGGTTGACTCCTAACAGGGCTCACTTCAGAAGAGTGAAAATTAGTAACTAGTTGCAATTGGTGGTTTTTCCTATATTGGGTTTCCATGTTAATCTTGGTGTTATATGTGTACATTTCATTTTCTTTATGGTTTATGTTTCAATGATTAATTACTAAAGATAATCATAGTTAATATCTTAAGATTTTCTATCTTAACCGAGTGACAAAAAATATCTATGTTAACCGAACAACAGTGACTGATTTGTTTAAGACATCTAAGGGACTTGGATTTTTTTTTTTGGTAATTTATTCACCCTTCCCCTCTCAGTTACTCATCTCATTTCCAACACTGTCACCTTTTCTGCCAGTGAAATTTTCAACTAGTTTACCTGTCCAAAACTTCATGTAACACTCTAAAACTTTGGGCGAACATGGTAAACACCTTCAATACCCTTCTTCTTCGTGGGTGAATCCATATTTTTCATATATTATTCTTACCATACCTTTGAACACTCTACTTCACTGGATAACCTGCAATAGTTAAGTTAGCAACAATCAATCTTTTCTTCTGATCACTTTCCCTGATCACTTCCTCTGCTATTTTGACATCAATCCCAACACATTCATCTTCTAACTTTTCCATTATTCCAACAAATTATTCTCAGTTAACTCATCGTTTAAACAAATAAATAATGGTATTTTATCTCTGATATTGGGTGGGATGTCATTTGGGTAACCAATGATGCTTCATAAATCCAATGCCTTATACCTCTCAATTCTAAAATTCCTTCTATTATGAAACTTGGATTGGTCACATAACATGATTGTATATGGAATTGTATTTGGATACATATATTGGGGATAGATTTCTTTCATAACTAGGTATATTGTAGACACTTATATTTTTCAGATTTTCCACCTCCTTATGAGGAAAATATTAAATAATCTTATGGGTTTATTAATCTAGAAAAGTAACCCTCAATAATTTTTAAAAAAGCTACGATGATTTCCAAGTTTGAAATCTTTTTGACTTTTCCCAATGAATTTATCAACTATGTCCCTAATAGAGTCACCAATCTATTGGTTGTGTGACTCAAATGAGGAAATCTCAATTATCTTGATTCAATACCAAATATTCTGGATTATGTTTCAACTATATATTTTATTCAACTCCCCTATAGAGTCAGCAATCTTTTGGTTGTGTGACTTGGATGGGGAAATATCAACTGTCTTGATTCAATGCCAAAGATTTTGGATTATGTTTCAACAATATTTTTTATTCAACTCCCTAGTAGAGTTGCCAATATGTTAGTTATATGACCCAGATGAGGAACTCTCAATTCTCTTGATTCAATGCCAAAGATTCTAGATTTTTTTTTGACAATATTTTTTATTCAACTCCCTAGAAGACTCCTCAATCTGTTGGTTCCAAAAATCATAGATTTTCCAAACCCTAAGAATATTACAAGTTCTATTATTAAGTTATTCAACTCACTATGGCCTATGAACAAGATTTCTAAAAATAATTAAATTCCCTTGCACTTCAGGCTCTGCTAGACCAAGGTGGGTACACCTATATAGTGATTTAAGTAGATCTGATCTCCTATTATTTTATCTTCAATCTATTACTTCCTCTATCTCAGAATGGCATGAAAGGTCTAAAATAGAGAAATCTAATTTATTACCCTACTCCTATCTCCTACTTGCATTAAACTAAAATTGAAATTATTTATGAATGTGATTGTTTTAAATGACCAGCACCTTCTATCCACTAAGAAACAAAACCAATATTTTGTTTCTTCATTGGTTATATATCACCCTGTTAGATGATTTTTAAATTTACACATTGTGTAAATCTATCAATTGTTTGACGCCTAATATGTTC
>MU227853.1:3839903-3859190 GCA_018584345.1 Thuja plicata
TCATCTAATGAAATCCATAAAGAAGATATAAAATATTGGAAGAAAAGAATTCCTCATCTAATTTGTGAAATGAAAAAGTGTTTACCTTCAAATTTTTTCAATGCACAAGAACACTACCTCACACACCAAGTTGAGGAGATTGAATTGTGTGGACCTGTACAAACTAGGTCAATGTGGATGGTTGAGAGACACTTAAAACATTATTGAAGGGTTTGGTATGACAAAGAACACATCCTGAGGGTTCTATGGTTAAGGGATATATGATATACTAGATGATGGTGTACGTTACTCAATATCTTCCTAATCTTGCAGCAAATTCCCATATAGATTTCATTTTGGATCTTGACTCCATTAAAAAATTTGAAGGGGAGTACTTGGTGGGCAACAGTAGATTTAGGAAACTGAAAGGTAATAAATTATGAGATGTTATTGTAGTTAATTAATTCTTAATCTTCAAAATAAATCTATTGTAAGTGATCTATTTACTTTTGTACAGTTGCTAAAGAGTGGGATGCAATACATTTGTTTATTGCAAATAATCAAGATTGGATGACGGTATGGATTGAATGATGTCAACATTATGGTCATAGATTAACATGGGAATTCATGTCTTTATTAGTTATACAAGCTCATCGTAATGGAGATCCCAATGTTACACAAAAGGAAATAGATTTAGCATATGGTTTAAGAGATCACCAAGTACTTATAAATTTGTTAATCAACCGTATGTTTTTCCACTCGTGATGCAATAATTTATACATGTTTGACATTATTGTAGGTGAAACACCACAAGGCTATGTTATGCAATGGTTATAAATTTGACATCAAAAATTTGGATGACACAAAGAGAACTTGTGATTTTGGGATAAGTGCAATCTTCTAGGTGACCAATATTTCATCTATAAATGACTTACATCAGAGAGTCGTAAAATTGATACTATGGTATTTTGGTTGATATACTTGACTATGAATTTAATTCATTCAAATTAGTTATCTTCATCGTGAAATGGTACAAACTATGACTCAATCAAAATGATTCTGATAGAACTGTTATTGAACATGACAATGGATTTTCAATGATTAATACAAGGTTGTTTGAGCCAGTTGGGGAAGAGCCCAATGTTCTTCCAAGCCAATATGAGTAGGTATTTTACTCAGAGGTTCCACATAAACCGGGTTGGTCATTTATTGTTAGACATGATCCAAGAGGAAGGTCGATAAAGTATAATGTGATGGAAGAAGAAGATACCAAGGAAGAGGAAGAAGTGGAAGATGATGTAGATGATGATCACAATCTAGAGTTATTCGAAGAAGAATATAAAGAAGAAGATGACGATGATGCTGCTACTGATCATGATGAAGATGAGGAGGATGATGATGACGATGATGATGATGATGCTGATGATGAAAATGATAGAGGTGGTGATTATGTCATCAATGACGATGATCTTGATGATGAGATGGATGAAGAAGAATACCAATGACATGAATGAAATGTACAATTATGGCACATGTTTGGCATGTTTTAACGATTGTTTTGGGTTGAAATCTACACTTTTTCCACTAATATTCTTAGGGTTTCATATTAATGGCATTTTTGGTTTTAGAGTGAATATCTAACTACTCTTATTCACCTTTTTTTGTATGTCCTACTTATATCTTTTATCTTTGTTAAGAGAAATTTCATTCTAAAAGAGTGTATTTTTGTATATCAATGCATTTAATCTAAATACTATCTTATGAGATTTTGGTGCAGGAGCACCCCTAAGAGGCCAGTCAGTTAGTTATCTCATGATTTATTTTGGTGTGAGAATGTGTCAAAGATCCTCTTGAAGGGCACTGTAATTAGATAAGGTCATGTGGACCAAGTGTGGTGTGAAGTAGTTCTTAGTTTGTGCTCTTTATTAGGTTAAAGTACTTCAATTTGGCTCATTAATTGCACTATACTTGATAATGATGTCAAGTGGAAAGTTAATACTTTTAATGTCTTTAGGGTCCTATGATTCCCTAAGAGGTCTAACTAAGGTTAGATAGGTTAGCGTAGTTTTAAAACACTTGAAAAGTGCAAATTTGTAAAAAATGTAAAAATGTTGCTATGCAACATTAGCAACTTTTCAAAGTTGCTGACAACATTTTTGGTTGTCTTAAGGGTTTTGGTGTTTAAGTTGGATTGAGTTTAGATAAGGAGTTAGGCACATTTTTTAAGGGGATATAAGGAAGGAAAACCCTATTTTGAAGGGTTGGAAGTCATTGTACAGATTTTGAGTTTTGGAGCCAAGGAGTTTTTTGAATGACAAAGTAGTAGATTTGAAGAAAAATTGTTCATTCTTGTTGTGCATGGATTAGATTTAGGAATGTGATCATCTGAGACCCTTTTTGGGTATTTTTTAGAGTTATTCTAGTAGTTATCTTGTTCTATAGTTACTTTTCTTTTTCATTTTGTAAATTAGTTTATTTTATACAATTTGTTGTCCAGTTTTGACAGTGAGGCAAAGATGTGGACCTAACTCCATTTCCCACAATTGGTTTTGTATGACCACTTGGGGATGGAGAATAGGTCCATGGAGCTTCAAGATTATAGAAGATGGAGCTTTGGAAGTGTGTTCACCTATTCTTAAGGTCTTTCCCTAGGCGAGCTGTGAATGAAGCCCGACTAGGAAGACTGTGAAGAAGTGTTTAGTAAATGCAGGAGGGATCATGTCATGATCCAAGAAGGCCATGGATGTGTTGATATATGTTGTGCAAGTTCTCAAGAATGAGGAGGAGTGACCAAGAAACCAAGTTACCAAGTTCTGAGACCAAAGACCAAAGACTGGTCTAAAAAGCTTGAAAAAACCCTATTTCTGAAACAGGGTGTACGGACAGGGTTGAGACCTAAGACCACCAAAATATTGAAGGTATTGTATGGTAGGTGTGAACTACCAAAATAAATTTGGGGGTCCTTTAATAATTTTTCACTGAAATAGTGCATTCCTACTTTTTAGGAGGCCTAATTCGTGAAAAAGGCTACAAGGCCTAAAAGATAGGAATTTAGAGAGTGATCGAGAAATGGATTAAATTGCAAACTTAAGACCCATTTTGGAATTAAAAAATGGATTTTAATGAAGCCTTGGCCCTCCTACAATCTAAAACAATGATTAGGGCTTGGGAGGTATAGTTGAGAGTAGTTCTTGCAAGGAACAGAGAATGGGGAACCTAACATGATAGGAAGATTCTTGGGGGAGGGAAAGAATTGGATATTTCCAAGATTTGGAGGGTGGATTGAGGAAACCCTAAGGGTCCTAGGAGTGACCTAAGTAGAGTTCAAGACAACTCATGAGGTAATTAAGTTTCTCCCTATCAGAGTGGTATCAGAGCATAGGTTCAAGATTTGGGATAAGAAGAATTGTAGCTAGTGGATGTTATAGACCAAAGAATCAAGTGAAGAGTGAAGTGCATCTAGCAAGATGGTGACTAATACCAAATTGGATAAGAAAGTGGAAGAAAAAGAAGAGGAAAATAGACTACTAAGAGAAATATTGAGTCAATTAGAGAAACTCTTAGGAGAGGTCCAAGACAAGGCAGACAGAGTGAAGGACAAGGTAGACCAGAAAGAAGAAAAAGAAGCTAAGGAGAAGGAGTTGGACTTAGAAGAAGAAGCACCTACTCCTAATCCAATCTTACCAGAGGAACCCTTCTTGAAGGCACTCAAGGCCTTAAGTGGAAAATATTTGGAGGGTGTGCCACTTTTTAGTGGACAAATGGATGCTGATCTAGTCATGGACTGGATAGATAGTCTTGAAAATCACTTTGAATGTGATGGTGTAATAGATGCTCAAAAGTTAAAAGTGGCTAGGTCTAGGTTGAGGGTTCCAACACTTACCTGGTGGAAGTACATTCAGACTGAGAGAGAGAAAGAGGGCAAGAACCCTATTGTTACATGGAAGGGCATGTTGGCAAAGCTGAAATAGACTTATCTACCGAATGAATATGAAGTGCAGATGCATAGGAGGAGACAAAACCTCAAACAAAAGACCTATATGTTCAAGCATATACTGAGGAGTTTAAAAAATTATGCTTAAGGTCAAAAATAGTGGAGGATGAGTCTATCAGATTGGCTAGATTTTAGAATGGACTCAAATGGTCTATCCAAGAAGAGATGAGTCTCACTACCCTAACAAGTGTGAGACAATGCTATCAGATGGATTTAAAGATAGAAGAGAAAAGCAAGAGGAAACATGATCAGACCTCAAGAGGGAGAGGTAGAGGAAAAGAAAATAGAGGACATAGGGGTAGTTTTTCTGGTAGAAGTAGTGATTATAGATCTCAAGGAGAATCCAAATTGACTGAGATGGTCAATGAGACTAGTGGAAGAGGAAGTATGAGTAGAGGTAGAGGATTCCAAGGTGGAGGAAGAAGAAGATTTGGAGGTTCAGGTAGAGCCTCACACTTTGCAAACATGAAATGTTTTCATTGTAATCAACTAGGCCATCTAGCCTATAGATGCATTGAGAAGGATTCTAGTTCACATATTGAAAAGAGAGTATATTACATTTCCCAAGAAGAGACTAACAGTGTTAAAGCTCCTGAAATAAATCTTGATTTAGAGAGTGGGGATAATCTAATGATTAGGAGGATTCTCATTAAGGAGTCTGTCAAAGAAGAAGCTAAACAAAGGAGGGCACTTTTTAGAGTGAAGTGCAAGATACTTGGCAAAGTTTGTAGGATGATCATAGACTCAGGGTCTACTAATAAAATTATCTTAGAGGAGACAGTCAGGAAGCTAGGATTAACCAAGATACCTCATACAAACCCTTATAGGGTTACATGGTTCAATAAGGGACAACATGTTATTGTAAATGAGCAAGCAGGGTTGATTTTTCAATAGGCAAATATGTGGACAAAATATTGTGTGATATTCTCCCAATGGATGCATGCCACCTACTCTTAGGTAGGCCATGGCAGTTTGATAGGAAGACAATACATGACGGAGAGAAGAATTCCTATTCTTTCAAGAAAGATGGGGTCACCTATAGAATTCAGTCGCTCATGGATGATGAGGGGTCTACATCAGGAGGACCTAATGTCTTATTAAAAGGAGGGAAGGAGTACATGTAGGCAGCAAAGAGTGGAGAAGGAACACACTATGCCATCATGATTAAGCCTAGTGAAGAGAAGAAGGTGGAACAAGCACCATTACCAAAAGAAGTGCAAGAGTTATTGAAGGAGTTTAAGGACATAGTTAGTGATGGGTCACCTGCAATGTTACCACCTCCTATAGCTATAAGTCATCAGATTGAATTTATACTAGGAGCATCTCTACCAAATAAAGCTGCATACAAGGTGACTCCTGATCAAAACAAGGAGATAGCTAGTCAAGTCCAAGAACTTTTGGAACAAGGTCTAATCAGACAAAGCATTAGCCCATGTGCAGTACCAATGTTTCTAGCATCAAAGAAGGGAGGTAAGTGGAGGCTTTGTATTTATTTAAGGACAATTAATAGGATCACTATAAGGTATAGATTTCCCATTCCTAGGATTGAAGATATTATGGATTGTTTGGGAGGAGAAAGGTACTACACCAAGTTGGATTTGAAGAGTGGCTACCATCAAATCAGAATCAAGGAGGGAGATGAATGGAAGACAACATTCAAGAATACTGAAGGGATTTATGAATAGTTGGTCATGCCTTTGGGCTTAGAAATGCCCCAAGCACCTTTATGAGGTTGATGAATGAAGTATTGAAGGACTACATAGGCAGATTTGTAGTTGTGTACCTTGATGATATCCTAATTTTTAGTAAGACCAAGGATGAACATCTCCAACATTTGCAGATTGTGATGAAGAAACTTCATGAGGAGAAGCTATCCATTAACTTGGAAAAGTGTGAGTTTATGAAACAAGACTTGATCTATCTTGGTATTGTGGTGTCTCAAGGAACCTTGAAGATGGATCCTAGCAAAGTTGAAGCAATACTAAGCTGGCCTACCCCTACTTGCAGCATTGAGGTAAGGAGTTTCCATGGACTTGCCCAATTTTATAGGAAGTTCATTAGAGGTTTTAGTGAGATATGTGCACCAGTCTTAGATACAATTAAAGGTGGAGTAAAAACTAAATTCAAGTGGACTCCAAAGGTTGCTAAGGGTTTTGAGTGGTTAAAAAAGAGAGTGGCTACACAACCTATTTTGGTTTTTCCAAATTTTGATAAGTTGTTCACCCTTGAATGTGATGCAAGTGGTATAGCTGCTAGGGCAGTATTGAATCAAGAGAATAGGCTAGTGGCATTCTATAGTGAAAAGTTAAATGAGGCTAAGAAGAGGTATTCCTCTTATGACCTAGAACTATATGCATTGGTGCAATCCTTGAGAAAGTGGAGGAACTATTTGTTGCCAAAGGAATTTGTGGTTTATACTGACAATAAAGCTTTGAGTTTTATCAATTCTCAGGAGAAGTTGAGAAATAAACATCTCAAATGGATGGAATATTTGCAGGCCTATACCTTCACTATTAAACATAAGAAAGGGCAGTTGAATAAGGTGGCTAATGCTTTGAGTAGGAGGCTCTTGACAGTCCAAGAGGTACAACTACAAAGTATAGGTTTAGAGAGCTTCAAGGAGCTCTATGAAGGAGATGAAGACTTCTCAGAAGCATACAAGGTATGTAAAGATTTCAAAAACCATTTCCATAGTCAATTTGCAGACTATACTATTTAGAACAATCTCTTATTCAGAGGAGGACAGTTATGTATTCCAAAGGGATCTATGAGGGAGAATGTGATACAAGAGAAGCACAATGGGAGCTTAAGTGGCCATTTTGGCCTAAACAAAACACTAGAACTAGTGCAAAGGTTCTATTATTGGCCTAAGATGTAGAAGGACATCAGGAAGTATGTGGAGCAATGCTTGGTTTGTTAAAAAGCTAAGGGTACCTCTTCTAATGTGGGTTTGCATCCACCTCTACCCATTCCTAGTAGGCCTTGGGAATGTATTAGTATGGATTTTTTGGTTGGGTTGCCTAGGACCAAGACTGGTTTAGATAGTATATTTGTGGTGGTAGATAGATTTAGTAAGATGAGCCACTTTATTGCTTGCAAAACCACTCATGATGCCAGTCATATTGCACATTTTTTCTTTAAGGAAGTGGTACGGATTCATCACTTGCCACTAAGCATAGTATCTGACAGAGATGTCAAATTTATGGGTCATTTTTGGAAGATCTTGTGGACAAGGTTAGGAACTAACCTATCATTTGGGTTAGCCTACCATCCCCAAACTGATGGTCAAACTGAAGTTATTAACAGAGTGCTGAGTAATCTCCTTAGATGCTTGACAAAGGAGTATGGAGTGATGTGGGATCAGTTGCTATCATAGGCAGAGTATGCATATAATGACAGTGCTAATAGGACAACAGGAAAAAGCCCATTTGAAATAGTTTATGGGCTACACCATAGAGGTGTGTTTGAGTTAAGACACTTGGAAAATGAGGAAGGAAGGAGTGCATATCCAGAAGATTTTGCTCAATCAATGAAGGAGGTTCATGAACAAGTGAGGAAGCAACTCCAAGAGGCTACACAAAAATTGAAAGCCAAAGTTGATGAAGGGAGAAGAGATATTCAGTTTGTTGTGGGTGATCTTGTGATGGTACATATTAACAAATCCAGGTTGCAGAAGGGAATCCCCACCAAACTTCAAAAGAGGAGGATAGGTCCTTGTAAAATTCTTGCAAAATATGGGCAAAATTCCTATAGAATAGACTTGCCATCAGATTTGGCATTATCACCTATCTTTAATGTGCAACATTTGGTGATGTATAAAGGGCCTCCATCAGTCCAAACTGAATCACAGTCAGACAGTAAGGAAATAACACAAGATGTTCAAATTTTCCCTACACCAAAACCAGTAGCTATGAAGATTTTAGACTCAAGAGTGAAGGAAAAGACCATGCAGGGCACTTACATGGAGCATCTCATCCAGTGGGAAGGAAATTTAGAGGCTAAAGCTACTTGGGTAGCTGAGAATGAATTCAAGAAACAAGGATTTGATCCTAATCTCTTGTCCCCATAGGTGACTTAAGTTCTTAGCCTTGGCAGTATGGTGTGGGAACACCCCTGAGAGTCTAGTCAGTTGGTTATATCATGATTGATTTTGGTGTGAGAATGTGTCAAAGACCCTCTTGAAGGGCACTATAATTAGATAAGGTCATGTGGACCAAGTGTGGTGTGAAGTAGTTGTTAGTTTGTGCTCTTTGTTAGGTTAAAGTACTTCAATTTGGCTCATTAATTGTACTGTACTTGATAATGTTGTCAAGTGGAAAGTTGATGTTTTTCATTTCTTTAGGGTCATATGATGCCCTAAGAGGTATAACTAGGGTTAGATAGGTTAGGTTAGTGTTAAAACACTTGAAAAGTGCAAATTTGTAAAAAATGTAAAAATGTTGCTATGCAACATTAGCAACTTTTGAAAGTTGTTGACAACATTTTTGGTTGTCTTAAGGGTTTTGGTGTTTAAGTTGGATTGAGTTCATCCAAGGAGTTAGGCCCGTGTGTTAAGGGGATATAAGGAAGGAAAACCCTAATTTGAAGGGTTGGAAGTCATTGTACGGATTTTGAGTTTTGGAGCCAAGGAGTTTTTTGAATGACAGAGTAGCAGATTTGAAGAAAAATTGTTCATTCTTGTTGTGCATGGATTAGATTTAGGACCATGATCATCTAAGACCCATTTTGGGCATGTTGTATAGTTACTTTTCTTTTGCATTTTATAAATTAGTTTTTTTTTATACAGTTTGCTGTCCAGTTTTGACAGTGAGGCAAAGATGTGGACCTGAATCCATTTCCCACCATTGGTTTTGTATGGCCACTTGGGGATGGAGAATAGGTCCATGGAGCTTCAAGATTCCAGAAGATTGAGCTCTGGAAGTGTGTGCACCTATTTTTAAGGTCTTTCCCTAGGCGAGATGTGAATGAAGCCCGACTAGGAAGACTGTGAAGAAGTGTTTAGTAAATGATGGAGGGATGATGTCATGAGCTAATAAGGCCATGGATGTGTTGATATATATTGTGAAGGTTCTCAAGAATGAGGAGGAGTGCCCAAGAAACCAAGTTACCAATGTTTGAGACCAAAGACCAAAGACTAGTCTAAACAGCTTGGAAAAGCCCTATTTTTGAAACGGGGTGTACGAACAGGGTTGAGACCTAAGACCACCAAAATATTGAAGGTCATGTGTGGTAGGTGTGAACTGAAAAAAGACATTTGGGGGTCCTTTGAGAAGTTTTCATTGAAATAGTGCATTCCTACTTTTTAGGAGGCCTAATTGGTGAAAAAGGCTACAAGGCCTAAAAGATAGAAATTTAGAGAGTGATGGAGAAATGGCTTATCTTGGAAACTTAAGACCCATTTTGGAATTCAAAAATGGATTTGAATGAAGCCCTAGCCCTCCTGCAATCCAAAACAATGATTAGGGCTTGGGAGGTATAGTTGAGAGGAGTTCTTGCAAGGAACGGAGAATGGGGAACCTAACATGATAGGAAGATTCTTGGGGGAGGGAAAGAATTAGATATTTCCAAGCTTTGGAGGGTGGATTGAGGAAACCCTAAGGGTCCTAGGAGTGACCTAAGTAGAGTTAAAGACAACTGAAGAGGTAATTAAGTTTCTCCCTATCAGATTTGATTCTGATAATTTTCTATTTCCTTGCAGATCAATGATGTTAAATCACAGGGGATTCTCTTTGTTCCCTGCAATGAAGTGAGATATTTCTAAAAGTATAAATAGATAATTTTAACAATGTATAATTTCCTCCAGAAGATGTAATAAAAAAATGGCAAGGCACGAGAACTGTTTGACGAAATTTCACAGTAGTGGTGTCTCATGCAATGCTGAGATGTTCAATTATATACAATCTTGAGATATTCAAAATATTTTTGGATAAATAGATAATTTTAACAATGTATAATGTCCTTCACAAGATGTAATAAAAACTATGGAGTGAACTATGTTTGTCTGATTATATAGCTATTATCTTTTGTCAGGTATCCCACACAATCTCATGGATTGTTAGGTCTAAGTCAATACACCCCATAGAAATTAATGTCTTTTACCATTTGTAAAATATCTCTCATTGCCACCTGTCTCTCTCATTTCATGAAGTGCAGGTATCAGCAAATAGGTATTTGTTAGATTTGTCTTCCTCGAGTGAGGAAAATGTAGGAATAGAAGAAGAAAGTGAGACATTTAGTATGTCTAAATCAAGGAGATCAACTCGAGGTCAAAAGATTAGAAAGAAATTCAATAAATGCATGAAATTTTTCCTTGCTCAAGGGGGGTCGTGTTCTTTTGATAATGAGAGAAAAGGTGACTTTGAGGTGCCCTTTAGGTACAAACATCTATAGAAATAATGAGTCCCCGATGAAATTCCTTGAATAAACACTGATTTTTCTGTTAGAGAGAGGATATATCGCATAGCACCATCTTCATTACATGGTTTGGGCCTATTTTCCATGGATGGCATAAAGGTCTCTTACAAAAAAGTTGTTGAATTGATGGAGTATGTCAAACCTTGTTATGATTATAGTAGTTGGATGCAGATTGTTAGATATAAAAAAGGTATGTGTAGGTATGCACTCGCGGCAAATTATATACAACAAAAAGTCAGTAAACAAAGTAAAATAGTAGCTATATATGTTGATGGAATGCCAAAATTAGTAGGGAATATTGCAGGTTTTATAAACAATACATGGCCCGTGTTAACTAAGAAGCAACCCAATTGCATATTTGAGGCGCGCAAGGGAAATCACATATTTGTATGTGTGATCAAACCAATACGTGGAGACGAAGGGCTACTTATCGATTACAATTTGAATCGCATAGATACAAAAAAACCCACTATCATGGACGAGGTGGTACACACTATGAACCATTTAAAATTGTTTAAAAATTAAAAAAATATCTCTTCTTTTAATTGAAGCATTATGATAATTGTTTATTATTTAAAGTAACTTAGAATAAGAACACGTGTTTTAACACGTCTCAATGTTTTTTTTGAAATACAGGGCTATAGTATGTATCAACAACCACATGATACACATGGCGATGATAGTTCTCATGGGACTTCTTCTTCCCAACAGGTAAAACTCATTGTTGTTGTATAAATGCACATACAAGAAAAATGTTAATGCATATTTTTTTTTATGTTTTATTCTTCACTACTATCTTGGATTTCTTTTAAATAAAGTTATAATAATATTATTCTCACAAATGAGTGCTGATCAGAAAAAGGGAAAGGAACAAGTAGTCCACGAGGATCTGCAGGATGAGAAGGATCCATTCATTGTTGATTTTTCATCAGACGTTGATCCTGTGGTTGCACTACAAAAGGTCCTTCGTGCAATTTAAAGAGAGTTAATTCGATTGGGATATATTCAACCTCAGACTTCTGAAACACTGATGAGAGAGGATGAGTTAGTTCACCATGCTTGGACTTATACAATAAGTATAAATGTAGTTTTTAATTATAACAAAAGTTTAATAATGGTTTTTATAGTATACTCTTTTATTTATGTCATTAACTAAAATACATATGTGTTATTTTTACAGAGGATGCAAAAAAAATTAAAGGGCCATGCCCTAGATGCAGATACTTCAGGTTTCAAGTAGATCACATGTTCTATCCTCCACTTGTGTTTTGCTTGAACAATAATTTTTTTTAAAGCTCCAACAATCTTGTCCATGGTTGTCCATATTTTTTATGCTCTAACAATATTATTTTTCAGAACCTACTATTGATGCTATGTTGAGTACACCACTTGCTATGAGGATCAGAAGCACATAGGTACTGCCACCTGTAATGTCGGCAACATGTAGCATGGCCACATATGTGATGGCAACACCTATTATTGGTAAGTAGATTCCTCTTTTTCTCTCTCATTTATCATGTGTTTATTTCACTTGAATTATTGTTTCTTAGGGGGAATTTGTAATATTAGATTTATTTTATGTAGGAGGCGATGGTGAAATTCTTGGATGTACTCGTGTTAGAGGTACGGGAACAATAGATAATTGTGATCAATTGCTCATGAATATTGAAGATGGACTTCCTGTGAGAGTAGCCCAGCTTCCAGTTACTTTAAAGATTGATGCTTTATTTTACTATACAATCTTATACTCATAATGTAATGCACTAACCCCCTATGTAGTCCCTTGAAATAACTAATAATCCCGTTATTATTTTGTAGGGAATAATCTATTTTATGAAAAACTTAATGATGAATATTTGCGCATTTTCAGGCTGACGGTATGCACATGGTATCATATTTTGATTTCATTGCTAGATTAGATTTCCTTTCATCCCTTTCTTCAAGTATATTAAAAGGTAGCTTCACTTCATTTATGAATCTAACCATTTTTTTCTTAAAAGTTGGCAATCACAAGATAAAGAGTTGAAGGATAAACTCATTGACTCTATGATAAATTTTTTTGGACCCAACGCCTTTCAAAGACTTAAGCTCCTTGAGAAAGCGGGCCAAGCTTTGAAGTATATTAGGGACAACTATAGGTCCCAAATATAATGCAACCCTTATTACGAGTGGTCCCCCTATGTTCCTATTAATTAGTGGGAGAATATTAAAAGGGATGCACTTGAGAGACGTGAAAGACATGGTGGACAAATAGTATCACCCGAGGAAAGAAGGTACATGATAATCTTACTAATGAAATTATGTATTATTTACTCTTTGTACTTATGTGATCTAACATATTTCAAACATCATACAGGTTTCCTGACACATCAAAGGCAATAGAAGAAAGAAAACTAAAGCATGAGCAACACAAGCTTGGCTCGGGTGGATATTCAAAACTTGCTGCATGAATTATAAGTAATAGAAATGAAAAACCGTATGATAATATTTATAAATTGTAATCAATTTAGTTTTGATGAAATTCACTACAATAAAAATGTAGGGCTTGGAGTTCAAAAAACAATTTCAGAAGAGGACAATAAAGTAGGCTAAAAACAAGGCTATACAGTCGTGGCTGAACGATTCTGATGAATAAGTGCGCAAGGTTCTTCTGGTGGATATGTCAAATAGGTAAATAAGCCAATTGATTTTTATTTCAAGTTGACTACTTTACCAATTACTGTATTTGATGCTAAGTTCCAACATAAAGTGAATATATTTGTTTTAAGTAAGGAAACAATGATTATATATATGTTTAAAAATTTAAAGTGAATATATTTATATGTATTAAATTGAATGATTAACATTTCTCAGTATTTGTCTTGTATTTATATGTATATACTATTGATAAATGCACTAATTAATTATATTGGAATACAGCCTACCAATCCTAAAACACCACCCGAGCACAATAGAGGCGTCGATTCGGATGTGCATTGTAGCACTCAAGGTATATATTTTCTATTTAAATTTTGATTATTGATTTATTAATACAAGTAAACATTTTGAATTGAATTTGGCATAGTAATAAAAATTTAATTATAATGTGTTGGGATTAATAAAACATTTTGTATTGCAGTTGCAGGGGATGTAGAGGTTCTCAATGAGCGTGTTGAGGTTCAAGCCGCCGGTCAGGAAGATGTGGTTGCACAAGGTAAAGAGTGTCACATTTATGTTTTTTAAAGTACTTAAATGCTTGTAACAATTATGATAATATGTTTTTAAACTAACCCCAATTATGATAACATGTTTTTAATTTAACCCTTTTATTTTTTATTGCAGAGGACCCGCCTTTGCAAAGGACAATGAGATCACATGCACGGGCGAGAATAAATGACGATGCTGAGATGGATATGCCTCTGCAAGAATATAGGGAAGCAGAAAAAAAGAAAAAGTCAAAAAATAAATGAATCTCATTTAATATGCAACTTATTTGATAATGACTGATGTTTATGTCTCGATGTTGTAATAATAAAATTATTATATAGTTAGTCTTATTTTTAAAGGTATATTTTGGTAGTTGAATTGTTAGTCAATTTGAGTAGTGAGGTTAGTATAATTACACTTTTAAAACTTGTCAAGTTGGGGTTTAATAGACACTGATATTATAGTTCAATGCATATGTTAGGAAGGCATGATATGATTAAATTATATACATGGTATACTAATATGTTAGATTTTAAGATAAGTGGTCATAGAATTAGGTAATATGTATCTCCTCTCATACAATTATAAATCTTTTAGGTTTGGGATCATGGATATTACCTTAATATCTTACAAGAATTGGTTGTCCATCATAGTTATGAACCGTTGAGTTGGTAACCTTATGAGGAGCTCTACGTATAACATATTTGTAGGTAGAATCTAATTAGGATCTCATCCTTGTTTTCCTAATTGGGTGGAAGCCAATGGAGACATTGTCTAGGGACTCTACCCTAGAAAGTGGTTGCGTAACCAATTCTACCATCCTTTAAAAGACTGGTTTTAAAGTTCAACCCGAACTACGACGTCTCTGTGAGTTACGTAGGAAAGGCCATCTATGATGAGCCCTCAAGGCATTAGTTCTGGACCTTAGGTCTTGTGCTTTTGAGTTCTTCCTTGACCTTTCCATCCCTTACCAATAATTTACATAGTTTGCATCTCTTTACGAAACTATTTTTATATACCTTATGATTGATTTAGCTAAGTTATTGATGTGTGCAAATCACTTATAAGTAATAAGATATTACAGTGTATTTAAATGAGTTTTGATGTTTTAGAAATGAAATATTCTATCTTTTAGATAGTGTTTCTTTGTAAAGAGTTTCAGAACTCTTCAAAATCTTTTTTAACTTTAATGATAAAAATGTATTTATACTATACTATAAAAATAGAGTGTTGTCATATGATTAATGATGGTTAAACTAGCTACTGAAATATTGCTTGTGGTTTTTGAAGCCACTTCAACCTAAAAACAATTTCAGGCAAATTTCTAGCTGAACTCTTCAACGAGAAGATGAATTTGTTACACTTGTGAGTACAAAAAATTTGTTTGTTTTCTCATATGTTATGATCTTCAGCATGTGATATATAAATATATCGTCTATTCTGAGCACTATTTATTACCATCTACAGACTATTTGATAGTAATGAGTTTGAAGGAGGGATCCCCTATACTTTGGGACTAGTGCCCAATTTGAGGGTTGTGTGAGTATCAATCATTTTAATTCTGTCTATTCTTGCTATGTCCTGTTTATGGATTTCATGGCTGCTTCACAGACCGGAATTATCTTCATGGATTTTAATCTCATTCACATGATTCTTAACCTTCATGCGTTCCTTGGGGACCCCTACAAGTGAGAACATAAAGACATGTATAGTTTGGAAAATGATATCCGAATAAAATTTTATAGTAACTTTGTTTTCTCTTGCACAATATGATTTGAAAATAGTGACAAGCATCTACATGTAGATGCAATAGAATGAAGGATATGGTATGTTTCTTATATATCCCAATCTAGTAAGATTCATATATTTTGACAACTTTGACTGAAGATATATACCTCAATCCTTTATTCTCATTCCTGTATAAAATACCATAATAAATCATCTTCCAAAAATTATTTTTCTATCACAGCAGATTCAAATACTTTATGCTAGAGAAAAGATAAGAAGAAAATGTGGTATCTTTGTTTAATCTATTTTATTAAGTATTTTAATGATTGTGGGAATTTAGTTAGCTAAAATTTGGATCATATTTATTAAATATTGGCTAAACATCAAACATTGAGAGGTATCTATTTTACCAGAGTCATATGAGAAATGATCATATCGAGTGTTTGGATTATAGGTTAATGAATCATTGGCTTAACAGTAAACATAAGATAGTTTCTATAGCATTAAAATTTGAGGAGTTTCTATTTTACAAAAATCATATGAGACATTGATAATAGTGAGTGTGGATATGGTGCAGGAGCACCTAGGCCACCTACTAAACCCTAGATGTTTTGGCTTGTAACTGACCTTGGCCAAGTCAGTGTGTGTGTTTATTTTGGACCTTAGAAGGTCTTTCAAGGTGTGTTACTAGGTGGATAGATAGTTAGTGTCTAATCCAACCTAGTATAGTTAGGTTACTTTATTTCTTAATTTTGGTCTAAATGGGAAATATGGTCTAAATGTGTCCTAGACCTTAGCATAGTAGGAAAGATATTTTTCTAGGATTTTATGAGGTTGGTTCATTGAACCATATGGGTTAGAGGCCCTAAAAGATAGGATGGAAGCATAAATGCAAAGATGCTCAAAAGTTGTCATGACAACATTTGCAACTTTTTGCAAATGTTGCATGCAACTCTACAAATTTGGACTCCCCTCATTGTAGGAGTGGGAAATTAATGGAAAAAGCCTAGAAACATGGAAGAAGCATATTAAGGATGTATGTGACTCATTTCCCGAGGTAGAAGTGACTATAAGAAAGTTTTTGAATAGTAAGAAGCTCTGCAATTCTGTGTTGTTAGCAATACTCAAGCATTTTGAGTTAAAGAGCGTTTTGATGGATTAAATTGATCAATGTAATGATATATTTGTGTTGAGTGGGTAAATACAATAATTTTTCATTCATCAAGAAAGAACTTTAGAGTTAGTTTAGTAGCACTAATAAATTGATTAAGATTTAGGGAGTCTGCTGGTTCAGTTTAGGATAGTTTGTGTTTCCATGGCTTGAAATATAACCATGGGAATCTCCTAAGGGTAGATTAATGTTTTAGGGGAGCCTATGTATAGTGTATATATGCAAGTAGAGGTATTGATGAGTCGAGATACTATTTTTAAAGCCATGCCCTAGGCGAGCTAGGACAGTCTGGTTAGTGGTATGACAGGGGAAAATAAGTGTGCAGTGATAAGGGTGTGTATGGGAGTACTGAACCAAGTGTGGGCTCAATGTCATTAGAGTCTCATAGACCCATAGTGTCAATTTTAGAACCCACCCAATCCATTTGGGTTGATTTTTGCATAGAAATCAGAGAAGTGCTTGTGAAGAGCCAAAATAGGCCTAATAGCCCTACATTTCAGGACAGAGGTGTACGGACAGGTTGGGAACCCTAGACCTTAGAAATATTTTAGGTTTCCCAAAAGGGTATCTGGATCCTAGATTTTTTTTACGGGTTTTATGGAATTTTTTAGAGAAAATATTTAAAAACCCTCTGGATAGGGGTAATTGGTGTTTTAGGCCTAATAGGACAATTTGGGTGCAATTTTGAAACTCGACCAAGTAGGGATTGAAGATCTATGGGATTTGGATTTTATGGATGTAGAATGATCATAAAAAGAGTGTAATAGGCCCTTGTAGCATGTGAGGAGTTGGTATGAATAGTTTAACATTAAAATTCTTCAAGGCCAAGTCGAAGCATTGAGACAAAACTAGTGATGGATGTCCTTCAAGGTGAAACACAATAGTTTTAACTTTTAGGGAAGAGTTAGAATTAGTCATAAGCTAAATTACTATAGAATTTTGAGATCCTAGAGTGGAGTTAGGATCCTAAAGTGGACTATGAAAAGTAAGATCCTGTCTAGTGTATTGTGAAGCACACCTTGTGGTGCAGGGCACCTAGGATACTCCATCAAGGCACCAAGTACATCCAAAGAAGACAAGAATTTAATGAAGATACCAATGATTAAAGGAGAGATCCTAACATCAAATAAGATCAACTATGAAATTCTAAAGCCTATAATGGTTTTCAAATAGTATGTGATTGTAATTGTCCTAAAAGGATTAATATGCTTTGTAAGTGGACCAATAGTGTCAAAGGATTGTTTAAGGGTTGTCTAGAAGTTATAAGTGTTTAAGATAAGTCTCCAAGGTGTTGGAAGACATTAGGAGTGCATAGTTTATAATTTTTAATTAGTTTTAGTTGTTTTCAAAGTTGAAAGATTCATATTTTCAAAAGTAATGGTCACTTTGTTTTTAGTTGGAAACACATGAAAAGGAGTCTTTTGGTATTCTTATTCAATGTAAATTCCAAGAGATGATTGGATTGGTTTCAGAAAGGAGTTATAAAAAATTATTAGAGTCTATTTGTAAAATTAGAGAGGCTTGGATTGTAGGAATTGGAACAAGAAGCAATAAAAAACCAGTCTTCTTCTATTTTTCTGAGTATCACAAAATTTTGGGTGCTGTTATGGGGGTCATAACTCCCAAACCCACCATTGGAGCTTTCTCAGTTTTTAATATGTTTTTAGAAACATAATTATGCCCATCCTCACTGAAGGGATTATTCATATTCTATGTTTATCAAAATTTATTAATGTCTATGTATAGGTATATGCCACGGGTAGTGAGTTGCAAGTTTTAGGTGATTTTCAAGATGCAAGCACTAGTGCTTAGTGCCTCTACATCAAGTGGTATCACAACCAGCAAAAGATCTGGGGTTTTGAAGATCTAGAGTCCTTTGTTGAGACCTTGGAGTTGAACTATCCTCCTTGAGTGTTCCAAAGTGGTTGCTTGAGATCTTATGAATCCTAGTTTGGTGTGAGGAGATGCATTTAACAAGGTTAGAAAGAGAAGCTTATAATGCTTACAAGGAGTACTTAGAAGATGAAAGAAAGATAAAAGAAAGAGAAGAAAAGAGAAAGAGAGAAATAGAAGAAGAAAGAAGAAAGGAAGAAGAAGGACTTGGAAGCCTAGAAGAGATATTTGAAAGGAGTTAGAAAAGATTACAGGACATAATAACCCGACCAAAATAACCCTGGACAAAATAACCCAGCCATAATAACCCAAGGACAAAATAACCCACGGTCATAATAACCCAATCCAAAATAACCCAGAGTCAAAATAACCCATGGACAAAATAACCCAATAAGATTATAGAGATTGGAAATTTTTTTTTATAAATTACAAGTATATTTCTAAAAAAAAAAAAAATCAAATTTTCAATTAAAGTGTCTAATTATGAGCAATGCCTCTTATATAATCTAAAATATTATTATTGTCATAACCATCAACTAGTCTTTTTGGTCTTTCTTTGAGTTCACGATATTTTTTCCTACTTGGTTGCGTAGTGTGTCCAGCCATATATTTCTCTATTTTATTCTCTTGGTGACCCTGTTCCTTTTTCACTGCTTTGATGAATTTCCAGATTGAGCTGTGCGATGACTGAAGTAATTCACTAAATCCTCTATGCCATCCCTCAATAGAATTATTGGTTTTGGGAAGATCATCTTGAATGGCTGCATAGCAGTTCCACATTGTGATTGGAAACTTGGGTGACCGTCTGTTGCCTCTTCTAGTTAGTCTTCCAATCCATGTGTCTTCAAAATAATCAATTATGGGTTGCAAAGTCTCCTCATGTTCTACATAATAAGGAGATTGTAGAAGTATTTCAAATGCA
>MU227853.1:3859973-3878912 GCA_018584345.1 Thuja plicata
GTTTGTGTTGTAGTATAGCACCGACTTGAACATTTATTTGTAAAATATTCTGCACAACGCCAGATCATTTTATTGACACCTTCTCGATGAAGTAAAAATGTGTAACCATTTAAAATGAGTAATTTCTAGGGGTATATAATGTATATATGGTCTAAAAATGACCTAAATATCCTCTATGGTGCCTTACAATCCCTTTTTAAGCATACTAACTTGATCTAGAATGACCATGGGTTATTTTTACCATGGGTTATTGTGACCCTGGGTTATCATGTCCTTGGGTTATTATGGCGGGGTTATTGTGTCCAGGGTTATTTTGGCCGGGTTATTATGTCTGGTTATCGTTAGAAAAGGTTGGAGTGGATTGTATCGTTCCTTGAACAAGCAAAGGAAGAAGATGAAAAGGTAGAGACTGAAAAGGTAGAGACTGAAAAGGTAGAGACAAGTTGTCCATTGAGAGGACACGAAGATGAGAAGAAGATTTTCCATGAGGAAATAGAGGAACCTAGGATAAAAGAGGTTCTAGAATTTGAATATGAGATTGAAGATGAAGTTGCTGATGGTTGCAGCATTGGATCAAGTCATGAGAAGCTTGAATGTGAAAAAAATATGTAGGTAGGGGCAGCATTGAGTCCCTTGAAGATGAATGATGGTGAGCAGCATGGTAGCATGGCCAAAGAGTCAGCCATGGATGCTAAAGATAGTTTGGAGTGCCTAGAGGAGAGGCATAGTGTGCAAGATGCATTGGTATCTATGAGGAGAGACTCAAGATTTGAAGTCAATGAAGACTTGAAGATTGTAGCAGTAGTCTCATGGAGGGAGGCTAAGGAAGAAGTGGAGAATGAGGATCAAAATGTGGTTTACTTTTTGCCCATGGGAGGCAATCAGCTTATGAACATGCTTTAGAATATGTTGGAGCAGCATCGTGCAAGGATTTCATGGATCACTAATGTTGATCTTTAAAAACCAAAGGTGAAGGTCAAATTGCTTTTGATACCATGTTTGTGTTTGCAGGGTTTCCAAGAGGACTTGGAAAAGGTTTCAGAGCTGTGGCGTATGGTGCAGTGCACCTAGGATACTCCATCAAGACACCAAGTACATTAAAAGAAGACAAGACTTTAATGAAGAAACTAGTGATTAAAGGAGAGATCCTAACATCAAATAAGATCAACTACGAAATTCTAAAGCTTATAATGGTTTTCAAATAGCATGTGATTGTAATTGTCCTAAAAGGATTAATATGCTTTGTAAGTGGACCAATAGTGTCCAAGAGTGTCAAAGGATTGTTTAAGGGTTGTCTAGAAGTTATAAGTGTTTAAGATAAGTCTCCAAGGTGTTGGAAGACATTAGGAGTGCATAGGTTATAAGTTTTAATTAGTTTTAGTTTTTTTCAAAGTTGAAAGATTCATATTTTCAAAAGTAACGATCACTTTGTTTTTAGTTGGAAACACATACAAAGGAGTCTTTTGGTATTCTTATTCAATGTAACTGCCAAGAGACGATTGGATTGGTTGTAGAAAGGAGTTATAAAACATTATTAGAGTCTATTTGTAAAGGAGAGAGGCTTGGGTTGTACGAATTGGAACAAGAAGCAATAAAAAATTAGTCTTCTTCTATTTTGTGAGTATCATAGCATTTGGGGTGCTATTACGGGGGTCATAAATCACAAACCCACCGTTGGATCTTTCTCAGTTTTTAATATGTTTTTAGAAACCTAATGAAGCCCATCCTCACCAAAGGGATTTTTCAGCTGTTATGTTTACCAAAAGTTATTAATGTCTGTGTACAAGTATATGCCAGGGGTAGTGAGTTGCAAGTTTTAGGTGATTTTCAAGATGCAAGCACTAGTTCTTAGTGCCTCTGCATCATAGAGGCTCAAAAGGTGAAGGTTGCAAAAGCTAGATTGAGTGGGTCTACTCTCACTTGGTGGAAATTCATCCAAGATGAGAGGGAGAAGGAAGGAAAAAGGCCCATTGCTTCATGGAAGGCTATGGTAGCAAGAGTAAGAGATGCTTACATCCCTAAGGATTATGAAATCCAGTTGCAGAAGAGAAGACAAGGTCTAAGGAAAAAGGACCTAGATGCCAACTCATACAATGAAGATTTCCAGAGACTTTGTATGAGGTCAAGAGTAGTAGAGGATGAGAAAGTGAAGGTAGAAAGGTACCTTAATGGACTTAAATGGAACATTCAAGATGAGATGATTCTTTTGACTCTAGACATATTTTAGAAATGCCACCAAATTGCTATCAAGGTGGAAGACAAGTTGAAGAAGAAATAAGATTCAAACACTTCAAGAGGAAGGGGTAGAGGAAGAGACACTAGAGGACAAATAAGTGGTTATGGTGGAAGAAGCTCTGAATCTAAAGGACAATCAGAGACTAAGCTCACTGAAAAACATGAAGGAAACTTTAATGGAGGGAGTTCAAGTAGATGAAGGAACTCTAACAATAGAGGAAGAGGCAGTAGTCAAGGAAGAGGAAATTATTTTTCCAATATGAAGTGCTATCACTGTAATTAGTTAGGACATCCGAGATATAGGTGTCCAGATAAGGGAAGTACCTCTCAAGGAGGTGACAAAAGAGTAAACTATGTTCATGAGGAGATAAGTGGAAACAAGAACCCTGAAGTGCCATTAGAATAAGAGAAGGGAGAGAATCTCATGATGAAAAAAACTATAATCAAAGAGCCAGTGGAGGAAGAACTCAGCCAAACGAGATCATTGTTTAGAGTAAAGTGTAAGATGATGGGAAAAGTGTGTATATTCATCATAGAATCAGGGTCTACTGAGAACATAGTGTCAGCGGAGGAAGCCAGCAAGATAAAAATGACAAGGATACCCCACACCAGTCCCTATAAGGTCACTTGGATAAACAAAGACAACATGTCCTAGTTAATGAGAAAGATTGGGTAGAATTCTCAATTGGGAGATAAAAGGATAAAGTTTCATGTGATGTCTTACCTATGGACGCATGTCATTTTCTCCTATGTGACATATTGCCCATGGATGCATGTCATCTCCTTCTAGGACACCAATGGCAATATGATGTGAAGGCCATCCATGATGGTGAGAAGAATAACTATGTGATTATTGATCAAGGAAAGAAGTTTCAGATGGATCCCTTACAACAACTTAATGAAGAGAAGCATGTATGCATGATGGAGTGAAAAATTTGTACTCCTTCAAGAAAGACAATGTGACATACAAAATCTAGTCACTGTTGGAGGATGCAGAATTGAAGTCTACTAGTCCCAATGTTCTCATGGTGAGTGAAAAAGAGTTCTTAGAGACCTTAGATGAAGGAGAACAAGTTGGATTTGCATTGGTGTTAAAGCCAAAGGAAGTTGCAGACAAAATAGAGAAGAGGAAAGAGCTGCCAAAAGAAGTCCAAGAGATGTTAGTGAAGTATGAAGGAATAGTGAGTGATGGAAAACCATCAACCCTGTCCCCTAAGAGGTTTGTAAGCCATCAGATAGACCTAATAACATGAGCTACCCTACCCAATAAGGAAGCCTATAAAATGACTCCCCAATAGAATGAAGAGATTGCTAGACAAGTCCAAGAGCTCTTAGAACAAGGCCTTATAAGAAAGAGCATTAGCCCTTGTATCGTGCCCACAATCCTAGCACCTAAAAAGGGAGGAACATGGAGGTTATGTAAAGAATCTAGAGAAATCAATAGGATCACCATTAGGTATAGGTTCCCTATCCCTAGGATAGAATACCTAATGGACTATCTAGGAGGAGCAAGGTATTTTACAAAGATAGACCTAAAGAGTGGCTATCATCAAATCAGAGTAAATGAAGGGGATGAGTGGAAAATGACCTTCAAGACTACAAAAGGACTGTATGAGTGGCTTGTCATGCCATTTGGGTTGTAAAATTCCCCATCAACATTCATGAGGTTGATGAATGAGGTACTTAAAGAGTACAATGGAAAGTTTATAGTGGTCTACTTAGATGACATACTCATCTATAATAAGACAAGGGAAGAGCACTTCAAACACCTTGAACTAGTTTTTAAGAAGCTGCAAGAGGAGAACTTGATGATAAACTTAGAAAAGTGTGAGTTCATCAAGACAGATTTGGTGTACCTTGGTTTTGTACTATCTCAGGGAAACCTAAAGATGGATCCTAGCACTGTGGAGGCCATCATCAACTAGCCTACTCCAAGAACAAGCACTGAGGTAAGAAGATTTCATGGTCTAGCACAGTACTATAGAAAATTAATTAAGAAATTTACTGCAATATGTGCTCCTATGTTGGACACTATTAAAGAAGGCATGAAGAATAAGTTTGTTTGGAATGAACAAGATAACCATGGTTTTGAGCTACTGAAAAAGAAGTTTGCAACCCAACCAATTTTGGTCTTGCCAAGTTTTGAAAAGTTGTTTAAAATGGAGTGTGATGCCAACAATGTGGCAATTGGAGCTATCTTAAGCCAAGAGGGAAGACCGGCGACCTTCCACTCTGAGAAACTAAGTGAAGCTAAGAATAAATATTCTTCTTATGACCTAGAGATGTAAGCTCTGGTCCTGTCACTGAGGAAATGGAGGCATTACTTGCTTCCAAAGGAGTTCATAGTCTATTTAGACAATCAAACCTTGAGCTTCTTGAACTCACAAGAAAAATTGATTCATAAGCATATGAAGTGGGTTGAATACCCACAAGCATACACATTCAATATCAAACATAAGAAGGGATTGCATAACAAGGTTGCAGATTCCTTGAGTAGAAGATCCCTTACTGTCCAAGAGATCCAACTGCAGAGTATGTGAATAGACAACTTCAAAGATCTATATGGTGATGATGAAGACTTTGTAGAAATGTATAAGGTATGTCAAGAATATCAGAACCATTTTCATAGTAAATATTCTGAATATACTTTACAAAGTAATCTCCTATTTAAAGGAAGTCAATTATGTGTCCCTAGAGGGTCTATAAGGGAGAATTTGATTTAGAAGAAAAATAATGGTGTATTGAGTGGTCATTTTGGGCTCAGTAAGACACAAGAACTTGTTCAGAGATTTTACTTTTGGCCAAATATGAATGTGGATATTAGGAAATATGTTGAAATTTGTATTGTGTGTCAAAAAGCCAAGGGAACATCCACTAATGCTGGCCTATAACAACCACTTCCCATCCCAACTAGACCATGAGAATGTTTGAGCATGGACTTTGTGGTTGGATTGCCCAAGTCAAGACATGGAATGGATAGTGTCTATGTGATAGTAGACAGGTTTAGAAAAATAGCTCACTTTGTGCCATGAAAGACAACCAATGATGCTAGTCAAATAGATTCTCTTTTCTTTAAAGAGGTTTTCAGAATACATGGATTGTCTTTGAGCATTGTGTCGGACAGAGACAACAAGTTTATGAGTCACTTTTGGAAGACTCTGTAGCAAAAGTTGGGCACCAACTTATCCTTTGGATTTTCATACCATCCTCAGAATAATGGTCAAATGAAGGTATTTAATAGGAGCCTTGGCAATCTCCTAAGATGCTTAATAAAGGAGTATGGTCAGACATGGGACCAACTCATAGGTCAAGCTGAAAATGCTTATAGTGAAACTATGAACATGACTACTGGTAAGAGTCCTTTTGAAATTGTATATGATCTACACCCTAGAGGAATTTATAAGCTCAAATAACTGAAGGATGGAGTGAAAGGTAGTGGATAGGATGAGGACTTTACATATGCTATGCATTAGTTCATGACACAGTCAGGATGACACTGATTGAAAATATTGAGAAGATCAAGAGTAAAGTTGATGAAGGAAAAAGGGATGTTCAATTCAAGGTTGGAGATCTAGTGATGGTACATATTAACAAGGTTAGACTACAGAAAGGAATCCCACTCAAGTTACAGATGAGAAGAATTGGCCCCTGCACTATACTGGCCAAGTATGGAGAAAATACTTACAAGGTGGAGTTACCAGAGAACAGTGGCTTATCACCTATCTTTAACATTACAGACTTGGTTCTATACAAGGGACCAATCCCTGACTAGACCAAAGTTTAACTAAGGTCATCCAAGAGGTATAATAACTCCATTTTTCATCCACACTAGTCAAGAAGGCAGACTGCATACTGGAATCCAGACTTTACAAGAAAAATAGGAAGAAGGATTACAAAGAGCACTTAGTGAAGTGGAAAGGACAACTGGATGTAGATGGAACATGGGTAAAGGAGTCATAATTCCAAAATTTGGGCATTGATCCTAACTTACTCAATCCAAGGATGGATTGAAAACTTTCACTTAGGGAGGATGGTGCAGGAGCACCTAGGCCACCTACTAAACCCTAGATGTTTTGGCTTGTAACTAAACTTGTCTAAGTTTGTGTGTGTGTGTGTGTGTGTGTGTGTGTTTATTTTGGACCTTAGAAGGTCTTGAAATATGTGCTACTAGGTGGATAGATAGCTAGTGTCTAATCAACCTAGTATAGTTAGGTTACTTTATTGCTTAATTTTGGTCTAAATGGGAAATATGGTCTAAATGTGTCCTAGAATTTAGCATAGTAGGAAAGATGATTTTATAGGATTTTATGAGGTTGGTTCATTGAACCATATGGGTCAGAGGTTCTAAAAGATAGGATGGAAGCATAAATGCAAAGATGCTAAAAGTTTCTCAAAAGTTGTCATGATAACATTTGCAACTTTTTGCAAATGTTGCATGCAACTTGAAAAATTTGGATTCCCCTCATTGTAGGAGTGATAAATTAATGGAAAAAGCCTAGAAACATGGTAGAAGAATCTTAAGGATGTATGTGACTCATTTCTTGAGGTAGAAGTGACTGTAAGAAAGTTTTTGAATAGTAAGAAGCTCTGCAATTCTGTGTTGTTAGCAATACTCGAGAATTTTGAGTTATAGAGCATTTTGATGGATTGAATTGATCGATGTAATGATAGATTTGTGTTGAGTGGGTAGATATAAGACTTTTTAATTGATCTAGAAAGCACTTTAGAGTTATTTTAGTAGTAGTAATAAATTGATTAGGATTTAGGGAGTCTACTGGTTCAGTTTAGGATAGTTTGTGTTTCCATGGCTCCCCCATGAAATCTAATTGTGGGAATCTTCTAAGGGTAGATGAATGTTTTAGGGGAGCCTATTTATAGTGTATAAATTCAAGTAGAGGTCCTGAAGAGTTGAGATACTATCTTTAAAGCCATGCCTTAGGAGAGCTAGGACAGTCCAGTTATTGGTATGGCAGGGGAAAACAAGTGTGCAGAGACAAGGGTGTGTATGGGATTACTGAACCAAATGTGGGCTTAGTGTAATTAGAGTCTCATAGACTCATATGTTTTAGTTCAAAACCCACCCAATCCATTTGGATTTATTTTTGCATAGAAATTAGAGAAGTGCTTGTGAAGAGCCAAAATAGGCCTAATAGCCCTACATTTTAGGATAGAAGTGTACAGACAGGTTGGGAACCCTAGACCCTAGACCTTAGAAATATTTTATGTTTCCCAAAAGGGTATCTAGATCCTATATTTTTTTGAGGTTGTGTGGAATTTTTTAGAGAAAAGCTTGAAAAACCCTCTGGATAGGGCTAATTGGTGTTTTAGGCCTAATAGGACAATTTGGGTGCAATTTTGAAACTTGACCAAGTACTGATTGAAAACCTATGGGATTTGGATTTTATGGATGTAGAATGATCATACAAAGAGTGTACTAGGCCCTTGTACCATGTGAGGAGTTGGTATGAAGAGTTTATCATTGGAATTCTTCAATGCCAAGAAGAAGCATTGAGACAGAACTAGTGATGGATGTCCTTCAAGGTGAAACATAATAGTTTTAACTCTTAGGGAATAGTTAGGTGTACTCATAGGCTCAGTGCCTATAGACTTGTGAGATCCTAGAGTGGAGTTAGGATCCTAAAGTGGACTAGGAAAAGCAAGATCCTATCTAGTGTATTGTGAAGCACACCTTGGGAGCATTTCTATCAGGATAATAGGTTGATGAATCATTGAATTAAAATTAAACATTGAGGGATATCTATTCCACTATATTCATATGGTACATGATCATATAGAGTATTTGGATTATATGTTGATGAATCATTAGCTTAACTTAACATTCAAGGATTTCTACTCCATCAAAATTATATGGGTTAGTATCCTTTTAGAGTGTCATGAAATCTCCATCCAACAAGATTTTATCCTTCGTAGACTCTTTCTCAATTATTCATCTCCTTAGATATTTCTTCTTTTTTTAATGATGTAAATAATGATCATGATCATCCTCATTCTTTTAAACAATTCAAAAAATACATATGAAATTTTCCTTATTGTATATAGATAGTGATCTATTCAACATACATCAAACACTACTAATTAAAAAACTTCATGTCATCTTAATATATTCAACTCCCATCATAACAAAGTGCTAGAATACAAACTACCCTTGTCAACTTGAGCAGTAAACCAACCTAAGAGTTTGCCCGCAGTATCAAACAAAATCTAAGATATTAGTTGTCTTAAGTTACCCAAATGCTTTAAATAAGGAATAGATGATGTTCTTAATACATTATATTACACAAATAGGAAAATACAAACCAATGTGGATGATAAAACTCAAAAACCTTGCAGAAAACTATAGATTTCTTCCTTATTCTATGTGCAGTCCGTACAATACCGAATCATATCCATCATGGAAATATTTTAGAAATTTTAAATACTCCCTATAACTCCTTTAACCAACTTTGATCGGCTGGATAAATTAGTTTATGCCTAAAAATTACAAATCCTAATTCCCTCCATTTTGTATATGTGACCGTTTACATTCAAATTTTGAATTATGAAACTAACAAAATGACTTTATTGAATGACAACTATTATTATATCAAATCCTATTCCCTAAAATGACTCTATTGACCTTATTAGTCTTATTTGAGACCCTTAGACACCTATTGAATCTAACTCCTCATTACATCATATTTGTGATCCTAAGGCCTATAAGGTCCTTTAGGACTTATTACATTGCATTTACATTTTGACTTGAAAATTCATGTTTAAAATTCATAATTGGTTCCAAAATGGTCCAATTGATTGGATTAGATGTCTTCATGTTCTCCCATGTCTGCTTAGTTCCTTGGTGTTCCTTTGTTTTCCTAGGTGCCCCTGCACCATGCTCTCCAAGTTTAAAATGATTCTTGTCCCAAGAATCCAACTTGTCTTTATGCCAAGCATCTCTCCATTGGCTGCTATGTTTCCTGATTTTATGATAAGGAATAAAATATCCCAATGTCATTGGCCTTCTACACTTCAAACCTACATTTCCATTCAAACAACTATTAGAAATGAAAAAAAATCGTTGCTGCCCTTTGTTGGAAAGTTGTTGTTGTTTTCCATGCACTCTATCTTCAAGTACCCTTGGTATTTTTCTCTTTCTTTGTTGTGCCAATGATCCCTGTAGCTTCTCATTTTTTTTTCCAAAATGCTTCTCTTCATGAGGACATTTGACCGTCCCATTTTGAACATGAGTCAAATCCCAAAGTTCTTCAACATTAGGATTGCTACACTTCTTGTTTTCCTTCCACTCATCAACCATACTCCAACTAGTATCTCTCATTATTGTATCCTACCTTTTCAAATGCATTCTATCTCAAAAACACATGAAGTCATTATCATGAACCTTACTACTCAAAGGTACTAATTTGTACTTTTCCTTGCCTTTATGAATAACATAAGTATTAGAGTATCCATCATGAAAAGTCCTTCTAGCATACTTCCATGGCCTACCTAAAATAATGTGCCCACATATCATAGGCATGATGTCACACATAACCTGATCACTTCTGTATCATCATGTCAAGGATATTTTCTTTTTCTTAATAAAACTTGTTGGTCTCTTCCTCATGATGACTTCATCATCATTACAAAAACTTATCTAGGTAATGAACTCTATATCCTTATGCATTATGCTATTGTGATTTCGCCTCTTTTTTGGACACTAATAATCATTGGTTTACATTTCCCTATAATCCTAATGCAAAATGTTTCCATGAAGTATGTCAGGGGTACAATCCATTCAAGAAAAAGGCTCTGGAGGCTGCTAAGTCTTTTCTACTAGAAAACACCTTTTTCTTGGTAATTTGAAGCCATCAATGGAAACCTAAGATCCTAAACAATTAGTATACCAATGATGGCTTCATAATTATTAAGTGAAAGGGAGTTCTCTGATCCAGAACCCCTTTTGTGATGATCCTATGTAGTTCCACATAGACATGACATGTTCCTTAGAAGACTTTTAATCTCACAAACAACTGATAAACATAAATGTAGGCATCATGGTCACAATTCTTTGGAGAAACAACATAATTGAGTGGTGTCTCCAAAGAATTGGGACCATGATGCCTACATTTATGTTTCTTAGCTATTGTGTCCTAGGACACCTTATGACCCTTTACGATCCCTAAGAATACATCTTAGAATTCTGAAAGTGTCATAAAGGGTCATAAGAATCTCCTAGGAGGGGCCAGATGAGCTTCCACCTTCACGTGGTTGGCCCTGTTAAGTAGAGAATGTTAAACTATTCTTGAAACAAAGAGAAACTCAATATTTTAAGGTCTCACTCCATCAATGCATGATAAACATATATTTTTAAATATAGCATACCGTCGCAATTGTGATGGTATGCAGAGAATAATCGATGCCAAAGCACTTCATGCGACGTCTAGATGTCAGAATAATCTGACAGATGGATGTCTCATGTAAAACATATCTGTCGTAGACCTATCATACTTGTGACACACATAATGTGTAATGATGGCAGGTTGAGCATTCTAGTCAGTATATAATGCGACGGTCAATACCGTTGCAATGGTGACGGTATTCAAAGAACATCAGACACCAAAGCACCAAATGTGACATCCAAATGTCAGAATAATCTGATAGTTGGTCATCACATGGACAACATATCCATCCCATAGCCATTGTAATGGTGACACTAATAATGTGTAATGATGGCATGTTAACCAATGTAGCCAGTGCATATTGCGATAGTCGATACCGTCACAATAATGATGGTCATACCAACCGTCAGTGATTATGACACCAAAACTGCAACACTGGTCTGTGTCGCTTGCCCAATGGGGTAGTGTCAAAGTTGTGACACATATCCATTGAAAAGAGGTCTCAAATGTACTAGCGCATGAATTAGTACCATAAAATTTTTTATAACTATAACTTTCTATAACTATATACTGTTGCTCGTTGTTTATCAAATTCAACAACTTGAAATAAAATTAATATAAACCTTATAACATCCCAAAATTCAAGTAAACGAACACATAACTCCATGATTTTGTTTACATAGAAATCCTTGGTTAGAGGACATAACTATGGTGGGGATGACACCCACAACCTTCACTAACTATAGTATAAAGGGTACTTGGTTAAAGCTTACAAAGATTAACCATTTTGATAGCTTATCCGATTAAGAGTATACAAATACTTGTTAGGTCTACCTTGTTAGAAGATTTTACAATCTCTACACTTAGAGATGTATCCTGCTAAAGGTTTTACATATATCAGGTCAGTTAAGATCTACCCAGTATTGGGATTTCTAGCTCTCAATACAATAGCATTAACAACTTATAAATGTCTGCTATATTGCATCAATAAAAAATGCTGATCATACACTATGTGCTCTAAAATACTATGTTACTGCAATTACAATCTGTAACACAACTCAAATTTTCTCTGTTGTAGCTAGATATTAGCTTGATGCTCTCTTCTCTAATCTTTGTTCTTCAATATTAGCCTTCTCTATACTCTTTCTCTTTTTTTCTTTGTCATCTCTCTTTATGTTCTATAAATCACCCTTTAAGTATATGATTTATTGCCTCTTACTCTTATGCGTTAGGTCGCTGATAAATTATTTCAACCATTATATTTTTTTTTTCTCGGTGACTATGTCACTTTTACCTTAGTACTTGGTGTTTTTCTTGGAAATAACAATGTTTGATTAACCTCTTAATCTTCTTCTCAGATCTTCTCTTTGAATTATCTTGATCATTGATCATGTAACAAACTAATCTTCATGCATTGTAGAATCATAATTAATACTATATGAATTCATTAAATGCATCCTTATCACTTTACAATCACTTAAGTGGCTCGGTAGACTAACTTCTCTTCACTTGGTTAACTTTCTCTTTTAGTACTTGGTAACTGTCAACTCAGTGTACTTCATATGCGCTCAGTGTTCAGTAAACTATGTTCTCTCAGTGTAGTATCTATGCTTTACTGACTTCATTGCCTTTCTTAGTGTACATTACTGACTGCTCATATATTTTCTTTTCTCCTTTTCACCGATTGAATCTTCTGACTCATACGACTTTGTCTTAACTAATGACAAAAAAATATTTTATAGAGATAACAATCTCCCCCTTTGACATTAGTTGAGCATTTTGACAAAAACCTCAAAGTCATCAAAACTTAGTAACTCCCCCTTGGATGTTACTCTCTATACAAAAATATGTACAACTCTTCTCCTCTTCTTTATTTTTCACATATATACCTTTTTTTGTATTTTGTATTGACTCTATTTTATTTTTTATTTTTCAGAACTATCTATATTTCCTCCTTTTTTGACAAAAAGTCTCAACAATAAAAATTAAATATAAAAAATGTGTTTATACCTTTGTTGTAATCCAGCTAGTATAGTCTCCCAAGTATCTTAGATATTTTTTAATATCACAATATGTTCATTTATATCTACCAATAAATCAACTATAGTATCTAGGGTGCTAACCTATGGAAACATTGCTAGTTCTTGTCATTTCTTCAGGTGTATCTACATTCACTGCATATGGAGAATAACTAGTGCTTATAACTGAAACAACTCTAATCTCACATTATCTTCCTCCTATCTCAATGAGATATGAACTCCCATGAGTTCCTATATCTTTGAGTAGTATGTCTGGAATTCTCTAGGCTCGGTAGTTAGCTTTGCAAGCTACTTAGTCATCTCTTTCTCAATATCTACCTCCTTCTTCTTAATGTCCTTGGTAAATTTAGAAATAATACATATTTTCAGAAATAATGAGTTGATGGACTGCAATTGTTCTTCAACTTTGGAACATAACTCAGTTAGTGTTACCTTCACTATAGAAATGCTTTGCAGTAGGTCCTCCATTAATTTATTCTCCATTGAAGTCTTTTGAATCTTCAACGTAAAATATGTCATGCCCTTGTTTGGTCCTTTGATTTTTTGGAAAAGACTTCCAAATTTGTCTAATAGTGGCTCAAACTCATCAATAGTAACTTTAGGAATAATCTCCTAGAAAACTTCTTTCACATCTTCTAGTATATCTACCTTTTTCTTCTTCTCCAATAGCTTTTCCTATTCATCTTTTCTTCCAACTAACTTGGCATAGACAACCAATTCCTTAGGATTCATTTTGTTGGGGTTTCCTGCTGGCAATATGATAGCTTCATTCAAATCAATGATTTTCTTTCTTTTCTTACTCTTCTTTTTCTCACTCAACTTTCTCTCTCCAGTAGAGTGTTTAGAATGTGATGCCATTATTTCATCTAGTGACTCGGTATGGTGATCAATTATGATCTCCTCTACTTTCACTTCCTCTTTTTGTTTTGTTTCTTCTTTCTCTACATCCTTTCCTTTTTAATTTGATTCCTGCAAAATTTCTTTTTCTGTATCTTGTGGCTTTAGATTATTCTGAATATTTGATGTGTCGATCATTGGCGTGTTCAAATTCTATCCTTCAGTGTCGGTTGGAGCTTTCAACTTGGTATCCTTCTTATGTTCAGTCTCAGTAGCCTTAGGCTTATCAAAATTTACATTTCCTATGTCAATTGGTGGCTCGATTTCCATAGCTTGTGTAATATCAGTGGTACCAATCTACATGGTAGAATAGCTTTGTACTTGTACCAATACATGATCAATAATTTGCAATGGTGCAACATATACATCTATATACTGGTGTCTGGTACTTGATAGTCCATTACATCTTCATCCTTTGAAAATTCCTTTGCATGATCAATATCCTCTAATGCATCTTCAATGATTAATTCTGCATTATCAATGGTAAGATCAATCATATCTATTTTTCCAGTGCTTTCCTTTATTTGATTAGTGATGGTTTCACTTTGAGTCTTTGTTGCATCAAGTTGCTCGGTAGTAGATATGTCAAATATATATCTCCATTTTGCATGAGTTTCCCTGTCTACAAATAGTATATCTCCATTCATAATTATTAGGGTTCTTCCCTTGACTATAAATATTCTTGCATATTTTGTAGTGCTTCACTAATCTCAGATGGTTCTAGGTTAGGAACAATATGTACAAGTGACCTCTCTCTCATTTCTCTTTCAGCATTAAGTGCATACTTCCATCTAGCATCAATCTTATTATACAATTCTTCTGGTATCTTATTTTCTATCTCTATTGGGGTCAAATCTATATCTCATCAGTATTATCACCATAGCTTCTTCAATCTTTTTTCTTAGCTTCATCATTCCTTTTTTCATACTTTACTTGCCTAAAAGCTCCAAGTATTCATGTATTCTTTAGCTCTTCTACAAAATTATTTATACTTTGTGGAACTCTTGAAAAATATGCTACAGGTGTAGACTTAGAGCTTCCTTATCTAATTCAGTTTCGCTATCATCTTCAAGTATTAACTTTCTCTGTGAACTTATAGTTAGTTTATGGTGTAGGAGCACCTAGGCTAACCTCCATGTTTGTTCATTTTGGCTTTTACTTGAAATTATCAAAGTCAAGATAGGTTATTTGTTTTTGGACCTTAGTAGGTCTTTGCAATGTAGGCTAAGTGATTTAGTCATTAGGACTAAGGTCACATTAATAGCTATTGTTAGTAGTATTTTCAAATTCTTAGGCTTAGTTGTTAAATGTGAGGTTTGAGTCATGAATGTGTCCTAAACTCATAATTGAGGACATAGAGATTCCATAGGGCCTTAAATGATCTTGGATCCTCGAAGTGGAGAGGTTAGAGGTCCTAAAATGTAGGGAGAAGGCATAATTGAAAAGATGCCAAAAGTTGCTAAATTGTTGTCATGACAACATTTGCAATAATTGCAAATGTTGCATGCAACATGGTTACATTGGATTCTCCTTGAAAATAGGAGTGGGGAATTGACCAACAAGGCCCTAGAATGGTGGAATAATGCATCTAATGGAGAGAAGGACTCGAATCAAGCAGGGAGTTTTTGATTTTGTAACAAGTTTGAAGTTGAATATAGCTCTGCAATTCTGGGTTTTCAGTAATCCTGAGCATTTCCTTTAAACAGTCACATTGAATGGATTGAGTGCTTGAATCTAATGGTTGTGTCATGTTCTTAGGATAGTTAGAAGCACTTTTCATTCATTGAGTTAGTCGATTAGAGGTAGTATACAGTCGTAGTTAAATTGTTTTGTAACTAGGAGGTTCACTGGTCTTGTCCTGACTAGTCAATCAAGTCATGGCTCCCACATGAAATCTAACCATGGGAAACACCTAAGGGTAGATGGAAATTTTAGGGGAGTCAGTAGTGTACATAAGTGTAGAGCTAGGAGTCTTAGAAGTGCAAGTTGATATTTTTAGATCCAAGCCCTAGGCGGGCATGCAATGTCTGGTTTGTTAGCACTGCCTTGTAAAAATTTAAATTTCTTGGTCTTTTACTTTTCCCGCACTTTTTGGTTTCAAATTCCATGCTTTACCGTGTAAAAAATGGTTAAATTCATTTTTGAAGTCATGTTTTATGTTTATCGCTTTGTCGCATCGCTCTTTTCCTTAAGTCTTTAAGTTGTGCGATTGCATGACGAGCTGTCAATGAAGAGAATTGCACAGTCGTGATCTGCTTATGAGTAGCTGTATTTTGTGTGCGAGTGAGCGAGTTCTATGTTTTTAAGTCCTAAATCATGCAGTTGCGATGAGCCCATGTCAAGTTATCATTTTTCTGTGAGTGAGCGGGTTTTATGTTTTAAAAGGGTTAATCGCGCAGTCGCGATGCCTTATTGAAGTTAAGTCACAGGTCAGTGAGTCAGCGACGCGTTAAAAGTATGTATGTCACGCAGTCACTGTGAAATCATTCTGTCTATCTCATGCTTCGCGACTGAGCGAGTCATGTCTAAAACTGAAGCAGTCGCATACCCGCATCAAACTTTTATGTCAGTATCCAAGGTTGGCGAGTGTGCGATGAGCTCATGTCATGAAGGTCGCTCACTCGCTCATGTTTTAATTTTCTTGTCTTTTGCAGTGTGAGTGCGCGGCGAAGAGGTGGAGTGTTAATGAGAAGATGCCATTGCTCAGTCGCATAGGTCATTTTCAACATTCATAATAGTCTGCGACCGAGCGACTAAAGGATTAGCCAAACGCCTCGCTCACTCGCTGATGTTTTGAGGTGATCAGAGGTCAGCTCGCAAGTATGCGATGAGCCAAAAGAAAAAAGCATCGCTCAGTCACCGATCAACAGAAAAGAAAGAAACAGAGCTCGCGAGGGTGCGACAAGGAAAGAAAAGAGATAGTCGCGCACTAGCTGATAATGAAAGAATATGAAATGTTAGCTCATAGGTGTGCGACGAGTTGAAAAATGAAGCAGTCGCGCACTCGCCGATGGTCAGGTGACATCAAAAATTAGCTCGCGGGTGTGCGACGAGGTAAAAAGGAAGAAGGATATCGCTCAGTCGCCAGTCAATGAAGATGATCAGAAATCAGCTCACGAGTGAGCGACTAAAGAAAGAAAGTATGCAGTCGCGCACTCGCAGTCAGGTATGAAGTAAGAATTTCAGAGTTTGCGAGTTTGCGACCAATCAAAGAACAAAGTGCATCGCTCACTCGCGCATTAGATGAAAGCAGAGCAAAAAAGGATGGCGAGTATGCAACCAAGTGAATAGCAGGAGTGCATCGCTCACTCGCAAGGGTCTTTCAAGAAATGAATAAAATGCAGAGTCTTGGCTATTTTTAGTACTGATGATGTATAATTTAAGGGTCTCCTGTTCAAATTGCCTTGCTCCAGCTAAAGATTTACTCACATGAAACAGAAAAAAGAGCACAGCATGGTGCAAAATAAAAAAGAAACAGGGATAAATACGTGTCTGAGGCCAGAGCTGCCATGGATGCCAGGTGAGGTGGAAGTTGTTTCCTTTTGATTGGCCTACCGTCAAAGAAGAACAGATGGGAAGCAAAAAGGATGAATCAGATATGGTTAAGCCATGAAAAACAAACCGTGTTAATCAGCTGCCACCTATGTTCGGTTGCAAAATTTTGTTGTACAGTTGTTGTAAATGGTTGAGTTATCTTTCCCAGATGTCTGTAGCTTGTTGTATCCTTGTGCTATAAAAGGCTCCCAAGACTACTGGTACAAGGATGGTCATTTTTCTATCTGAGAATACTACTGAGTCAATTGTAAATCTGGGTTTTGAGAACCAATATATCTAGTTTTTCTGGAGAAATCTCTGTTGAATGTTGAAACTGATGATGACCTTTGAATAAAATCTAGTTCATAGTTTCTGAAGCATTTATTGGATTTTTTGTCTTCATTTTAGCATTCTAAATTTTGTTTAAATTGAATGTTCAAGGAGTGTTTTCAATTTATATGTCTGTAAGGCAGATATATGAAATACTTCTAGGGTTCTTTGAAGGAGAGAATATACCTTAGATATATTTCAACAAAGTTTAGGGTAGCAAATGAAACTGATCGATTAGTCTAGATAAATGTACTGAGGTAGATATATAAGGTATATCTATTTTTGTGTCAGATCCTGTAATTGCCTTAAGTTTAGTCTTTAATCATGCTGGTTAGAATTATTCACAGATGACTCCATGCCCTAAGATTCAACACTGGTCTATTTTTGTTCAGTTTAATGATTATCACCATTAAAAATCAATCTTTACTTTCAGTTTGGTCTATTTTAGTAAAAGGTAAAGTGATCATTTCCTGTAATTCCACAATTAGCAAACTAGAATAATTCAGTGATTTCATTATTCTAAGTTTTCAAGGGTAATCCCGCCCGAGTCTGTGGAGCTCAAAGTGAAGGAGGTCTCAAGACCTTGTTACTATTGTCCTATTCTATGCTTGATCAGTGTCAGGGATAAATAGAGTGAACCCTCTGGGGATTATTTTTATGACAGCAAGAAAAGGGACCAACAGAAAATGGCGACTCTACTGGGGATAAGGTAAAAGAAAAAAAAATCTTGTTAAAGAAACCAGTAAATCCTTTCTGTGTTTAAGATAAATCATATTTCAAGTGAGTTTGGCCCATCCGAGTACGCCAACAGAAAATGGCGACTCTACTGGGGAATAGTTATGTAAAAGATCATTGTTAAAGTTCAGTCCAGTTTATGAAATCACATACTGTGTATTTGCTTTTTATATGTCCTCAAATATCATTGTCTAAAAATTGAATCCTAATTTTCCCAAAGATTTGGGTGGCGACTCCGATTATTGGTTATAGTATTTCTAAGGGGAATACTAGAAGATTAAGTGTGTGAACATTCATTTCAAAGATAATGAGGAATACAAAAGCAAACACAAAGAACCTGTTTCAGGAAACATCAAAAAGTAGTAGTTACAAAAATCCCAGAAGAAACTATATAAAAGGGGAATCCTCTAATACTGCATCTTGGAAGCCTAGGTCAGTAGGCCAAAATCAATCATTAGATACTATTCTTGAGAAAGAGATTAATAAACACCTTATTCCTGAATCTGATACACTTGGTTACTTTGAAGACATATTCAACCCTAGACAAAAAATTATGTTCCAACAAAAGGGGGAGGCATCCTCCTGCTTTGAGGAAATTCCCTATGAGAGGGTTGAAGAACAAAAGCCAGAAAATCTAGTGAATATGTATGATTCTTCTAGTTCTGACATTGAGGAGGTCCTTAGGGATAATGACATTTTGAAGAAGGAATTGGATGAACTACTACTTATCAAGCAAAGGAATGATGAAGCAAGAGAACAAGAGGTTATAAATG
>MU227853.1:3893239-3915002 GCA_018584345.1 Thuja plicata
ATTACATTCTTTAGTAGAGATTGATATCAAGAAAATCTTTGAAACATCTTGGAAGTGATTTATCAGTATGCTTCAGTGTGTGAATTTCATGAAGCGGAATCTTGTTGAGCAGTGTTCTATGTGAGAGTATCAGTATAGCCATTGGAGATTTTTTTTTGGAGCTGACATGATGTTATCCTTGGAAGCACATAGCCATTGGAGATTTTTTTTTGGAGCCAACATGATGTTATCCTTGGAAGCACATAGCTGTTGGAGATTTTGTTTTGGAGCCGACCTGATGTTATCCTTGGAAGTACATACTTATTGTTGATCATACAAAGAGAATTCATATAAGAGAAGAATTGATTGAAGATAAAATTTGAAATATCATGTGAAGAAGTAGATAAAACTATTATGATAGGTCCATAGGATTATGCACCCATGGCCAAGGACATGGAGGATACATTTGTGATTAATAATGTTGAAGTATCAATGGCAGTAATGGATATTAATCTAGACAATCTTGAAGAAACATTTGTGAGTACTCAAGAAGATGAGAGTCTTTATATTAGTAAGAAGATATATTAATTTAAGATATCACAAAAAAGGAAGAAGAAAAAGAGAAGACTAAAGTAATGGACAATTCATCATCATTGTTGTAAAGTTTGACACCCATAATAGACTTAGACTCATAGGGAGTAAATAAGTAAGTGGGAGTATATAATCAGAGGAAGTCATCAAAATAGATCACATATTGTAGAAGAGAAGTATATGAAGAAGAGACTCAGTGAATTGGAAAGATCCAGGAGGCAGAAGCTATGATAGAGAAGATAAATAAATGAGTAGAAGATCCCACCACAGATATTAACATATGCAGCAATGTGTAACAAGGACAGATAGATAGAAAAGGCAGACATACACATACAGAGATCAGCACTTTAGCGCATGTGTTAGAGATCACACCAGAGCATGTGTGCTTAGGTACATACTCTATGGTGTATATACATGCTATATCTAGACACGTACAGTATGGAACATCAGTACAGAAAAGTTACAGACTGATCAGTGAACCAGTAGTATAGAAAATAGAACATGGAAGCCGACTACAGTTTTGGTCAGCATGAATGATTTTGTAATGTAATGGCTAAGCACCTGTGGTTATAAGTTCATAATAAATTAATGTATAGAATATGGAGTATGTCATATGATCAAGGTCCTAGCATAGACTTGGAGAAAATGGAGAAGCTACAATATGCATTATGCGCCCATCTACAGATTGTTAATTTATTGATTGCATTTTGGGAGAAAGAGATCCAGAAGTTGCAGATTGCATATCCTAATATGTATGCTGAGTAAGTACATATAAGTGTTTTTTGAGAACCTTTGTCATTAATTTCAAAGGGGGAGTAGTGTATGAAGAATATGGAGTCTGGTATATGATAAAAGGGAGATATAAGATAGAGAGTTTTTGTATAAAAGTTCAGATAGTAACTTCACCATATTCCTTTATTGCCATTAATGAAAAAGGGGGAGATTGTTGGAAAGTTGACTATACTGAAGTATATGACTCTATTTAGTGTTTTCATTATTGAAAAAAAGTCATATGAATTTTTGGAGTAAGCACACATTATCAGAAGATCAGAAATTGGCTAAGTACAGAAAACATGACAGAGCAAGGAACAGACTGTTATAGTTTTGATTAGCATGTGTTCATATGTTATCCAAATGATATGTGCCTTTGAAGATAAGCTTATGAGTATGGTTAAGTTCTAATTCTAAGAGAGAATGATCAGATCTGTAAGTATGAAGAAGATATAGCCAGTTGAAGAGGTACAACCAGTGAATGACAGAACAGGACAGAGATCGTGGAAAGAGCCGACAAAGATTGTTTTGGCATGGATGTTGCACTCATCATCAAGACTTGAACCTTTGGATTAGTGATTTTTAGTGACCTAAAAATCTATGGTTAAAAGCACATGACTTGATTCATCCAGGATAATTAGTTAGAGCTATTTTGGTGAAGTGGACTGTGTGAAAAGACGTGTCTATTTGGTTTAAGTAAAGCAGTTATAATTAATGTTAAGCTGACTTAAAAAAGAGTTGCGTGGTTATGAAAGTGATAAATATAGATGGTAAAAGGTTTCCTAAATCTGACATGTTCATTTCCTTTGAGGAAGTACTTATAGAAGGTCATTTGTGATGAGAAAAGTTGCGGAAACCAGAGATAAGAAAAGCAGAGCAGAGTGTAAAAGTAGCAGAGATATATCTATCATATGTTGATGATATATATATTGAAGTAGAAGATTTCAGAGTGAAGATAAGATTTTTATAGTGATTTACAAGAGGTTAAAGCATCAGTGCACAAAAGGAATTAATCAGACAAGCAGTGTCACATCAGCAGTTCATCTTGCAGATACAGTGTGTATCAAATATCCAGAAGGTTGTAGCCTTCACCATTTGGACAGTGAGTCCACCACCCCTAATAGGGTTATTGTAAAAGAATCCATAAGGGTCCAACCCTTAACAAGGTCATTGTACTTCATGTATTGTAAATAAAACTCCTAACAGGGTTAAGGATCTTCTAACAAGGATCATAAGACACTAGTACAAAATATTTGTGGGTACTAATTCCCACCGGGGTTTTCACCTACATTGGGTTTCCTTGTAATCATATATGGTGTTATGTATTGTGTATATTTATATTACTTGCATTGATATTCAAGTTCAATACATAAGCATTAAGTAAAGATTAAGATAAGAAGAAAAAGTATTAATTGATGGATCACTAATTCACCCCCCCCTCTCAGTGATCCTATTCCTAACAGATAGTTGGTCCCAATGTACTAATGGTGAGTGAGAAAGAGTTCTTGGAAGCCATGGAGGAAGGAGGAGTTGGTTTTTCACTATTGTTGAAGCCCAAGCAAGTTGAAGACAAAACGGTGAAGAGAACAGAGCTGCCCCAAGAGATACAAGAAATGTTGCAGAAGTATGAAGGTATTGTTAGTGATGGAAAACCATCAACCTTACCCCCTATAAGACCCATAAGCCATAAGATTGAACTTATACCTGGAGCTACCCTACCCAATAAGGAAGCCTACAAGATGACTCCTCAACAGAATGAGGAAATAGCTAGGAAAATTCAAGAGTTGTTAGAACAAGGTCTTATAAGGAAGAGTATTAGGCCTTGTGTTGTACCCACAGTCCTCGCCCCTAATAAAGGAGGTACTTGGAGATTATGTACTGACTCCAGATCCATTAATAGGATCACTATCAGATATAGGTTCCCTATCCCTAGGATTGAAGACTTGATGGATTGTCTAGGAGGTGCAAGGTACTTCACAAAGATAGATTTAAAAAGTGGATATCACCATATAAGGGTGAATGAAGGAGATGAGTGGAAGAAAACCTTCAAGACCACTGAAGGGCTATATGAATGGCTAGTCATGCCATTTGGCCTATCAAATGCTCCATCAAATTTTATGACGTTGATGAATGAAGTACTTAAAGACCACATTGGCAAGTTTGTAGTGGTATACTTAGATGATATGCTCATTTTTAGTAAAACAAGAGAGGAACATCTCAAGCATGTGGAATTAGTACTTAGGAAGCTACATGAAGAGAAGCTCATGATTAACTTGGAGAAGTGTGAGTTCATCAAAACAGAGCCAGTGTACCTAGGATTTTTTCTATCTCATGGTAATCTGAAAATGGACAAAAGTAAAGTGGAAGCCATCATGAATTGGCCTACTCCATGGACAGAAATAGAGGTAAGAAGTTTTCATCACCTTGCTCAGTATTATAGGAAGTTCATAAGGCAATTTAGTTCTATTTGTGCTCCTATGTTGGACACAATCAAAGGAGGGATGAAGAGCAAGTTCACATGGAATAAACAAGCTGATAAGAGCTTTGAGTTGCTGAAGGAAATGATTGCTACCCAACCAGTGCTAGTCTTGCCAAGCTTTGAGAAGCTTTTTACAATTGAATGTGATGCAAGCAACATAGCTATTGGAGCTGTCCTAAGACAAGAGGGTAGACCAGTAGCATTCCATTCAGAGAAGTTGAGTGAAGAAAAGAAGAAGCATTCATCTTATGACCTTGAGTTGTATGCATTGGTTCAGGCCTTGAGAAAGTGGAGGCACTATCTACTGCCCAAATAATTCATTGTTTATTTAGATAATCAAGCTTTAAGTTTTATGAATTCTCAAGAGAAGTTGAGACACAAGCACATGAAGTGGGTTGAGTACCTACAATCTTACACCTTTAACATCAAACATAAGAAAGGTTTTCTCAATAAAGTTGCAGATGCATTGTCAAGAAGACCTCTTACTATCCAAGAGATTCAGTTGAAGAGCATGGGAATAGATCACTTCAAGGACCTATATGCTGAAGATGAGGACTTTGGAGACATTTAGAAGGTATGTGCTGAATAAAAAAACCATTTTCATAGTAAGTATGCTGAATATACTTTTCAAAGTAACCTTTTGTTTAAGGGAAATTAGTTATGTCTCCCTAGAGGCTCTATTAGGGAGAATATGATTCAAGAGAAGCACAATGGAGCATTGAGTGGTCACTTTGGGATCACAAAGACATAAGAACTAGTTCAAAGGTTCTAATATTGGCCGAGGATGAATCTTGATGTCAAAAGGTATGTGGAGAGTTTTATAGTGTGTCAAAGAGCCAAGGGTACTTCATCAAATGCTGGCCTTTATTAGCCCCTACCTATTCCCACTAGACCTTGGGATTGCTTGAGCATGGATTTTGTAGTTGGGTTACCCAAAACAAGACAAGGCCTGGATAGTGTTTATGTAGTTGTGGACAGGTTTAGTAAAATGGCTCACTTTGTGCCATGCAAGACCACTAATGATGCCAGCCAAATAGCCTCTCTATTCTTCAAAGAGCTACTAAGAATCCATGGGTTACCTAGGAGCATTGTGTCTGATAGAGACACCAAATTTATGAGTCATTTTTGGAAGACTCTTTGGCAAATATTAGGCACTAATTTATCCTTTGGATCTGCCTACCATCCCCAAACTAATGGTCAGACTGAAGTGGTGAATAGAAGCCTTGTAAATCTACTAAGGTTCTTGAAAAAGGAGTACAGACAGCAATGGGATCAATTGATTTGACAGGCTGAGTATGCCTCCAATGACACCATCAATAGGTCGACAAGGAAGAGCCCCTTTGAGGTGGGGTATGGATTACATCCTAGAGGAGTCTATGAGTTGAGAGACTTGAAGGATGCAGTGAAGGCAAGTGGATATGCATATGATTTTTCTTATGCCATGCAATAAATACATGATACAGTCTGGAAAACCTTGACAGAGAACACCTTGAAAAATAAGGCAAAAGTTAATGAAAGTAGGAGGACAATTGAGTTTAATGTGGGTGACATGGTGATGGTACATATCAATAAATCAAGATTGAAAAAGGGAGTCCCTCACAAGTTGCAGATGAGAAGGATAGGCCCTTGTCCTATCTTGGCCAAGTATGGTGAAAATGCATTCAAAGTTGAACTCTTGGAAGATAGTGGACTGTCACCTATCTTCAAGATTGCAGACTTAGTCCATTACAAAGGACTAGAAGAAGACTTGGATCAGATTCTTCAAGAAGTAATCAGAGATGTGAAGGAGCTACAATTACCCTTTGCTACAGTCACATGAGCTGACAACATACTGGATACAAGAGTATACAAAAAGACCAGAACTAAAGAGTATAAAGAGAGCTTGGTCAAAATAAATGATCAAAAAAATGCAGATGAAATATGGGTGGAAGAATCAGAGTTCAAGAAGATGGGGATTGATCCAAGCATCCTCAATCCAAGGATGGATTGATATTTTTGTTTTGGGGAGGATGGTGTAGGAGCACCTAGGCTAACCTCCATGTTTGTTCATTTTGGCTTTTACTTGACATTAGCCAAGTCAAAATAGGTTAGTTTTTTTTGGACCTTAGTAGGTCTTTGCAATGTAGGCTAAGTGAGTTAGTAATTAGGACTAAGGCCACATTAATAGCCATTGTTAGTAGTATTTTCAAATTCTTAGGCTTAGTTGTTAAATGTGAGGTTGGAGTCATCAATGTGTCCTAAAATCATAATTGAGGACATAGAGATGCCATAGGGCCTTAAATGATCTTGGATCCTTGAAATGGAGAGGTTAGAGGTCCTAAAATGTAGGGAGAAGGCATAATTGAAAAGATGCCAAAAGTTTCTAAATCATGCAACATGGTTACATCGGATTGTCCTTGAAATTAGGAGTGGGGAATTGAACAACAAGGTGCTAGAATGGTGGAAGAAGGCATATAATGGAGAGAAGGACTCGAATCAAGCAGGGAGTTTTTGATCTTGTAACAAGTTTGAAGTTGAATATAGCTCTGCAATTTTAGGTTTTCAGTAATCCCAAGCATTTCCTTGAAACAATCACATTGAATGGATTGAGTGCTTGAATATAATGGTTGTATTGTGTTCTTAGGATAGTTAGAAGAGCTTTTCATTTAGTGAGTTAGTTTATTAGAGGTAGTATACACTCTAGTTAAATTGTTTTGTAACTAGGAGGTTCACTGGTCCTGTCCTGACTAGTCAGTCAAGTCATGGCTCCCCCATGAAATATAACCATGGGAAACACCTAAGGGTAGATGGAAATGTTAGGGGAGTTAGTAGTGTACATAAGTGTAGAGTTTGGATTCTTAGAAGTGCAAGTTGCTATTTTTAGATCCAAGCCCTAGGCAAGCATGCACTGTCCGATTAGTGGTTTGGAGGAGTAACAATGAGCATTCATATACAGGGAAAGATAGAATTGTATAGTATAAGTACATTTATAGTTAGGGTTTAGTGTTACCTTGAAATATTGAAATGGTTGAGTTCATACCAATTAGTGAAGACAAGTTTTGAGCAAGTTTTACATAGTGTTGCAGACTGTCCTAGAATTTAGGCCTATTAGCCCTATAAGACCTAGTTTATAGGAACCCTATGTAAAGATGACTTAGGGGTTTGAGACTTACAAAATACTTTGTGAAATGGAAAAGGGTATCTGGATATGGTCTTATAATTTTTAGTTCTTTGGAAAAGTTTTGCAAGAAGTGAGAAAAACACATTGTCAAGGGCTACAAGGAGATAAGCCTAATTAGGCCTCTTGAATACACAAACTTGGACTTGACTGAAAATGGGAAGGAGATCCCTTAAGATGGATTCCAAATTGATCAAATTAAATTCCTAAATGGTGTTGGACACCCCTACAAGTGATTCACGAATGATTAATGTGGAAATTGACACTTAGACTCTTCTAAGTGTAAGTAGGAGAAGTGGAGATTTGAACTAACTAAGGGTGTTAGTATTTCAGGGTGAAGCACATGAGTGGAGAAATCTTAGACAAGAGTTGAAATTGGACTTATTTAATCATCTAAGCCAATTTAGGACCTAGAGGAGATTAGGTTCCTAAAAGAGACAAGCTACGTCTCTTAGTTGCAGTGCTAGTAAGCCTCGGAACACTGACATCAGTTTACCTCCTCAAGTTCTCTTGTATGTTTTAACTTTCGGTTGAACTATCACAAAAAATTTCTTTTCCTTTGGTTTCACTAAAGATCTGGTGTTTCTTCTAGTGCCTCTTGTGCTCGGTAAATTTACAAGTGCTAATTGTTTTTCAGCAACAACAATAGATTTCTCATCATTTGTGTCTTTAGTACTTTTCTCATCCACTTGTAATGTCTTGGATAGATTATCAATAATTTTTCTTGTCTTCTTTACAACTTTAGGTATCACAATGTTCTAGTTATTCCTTAATTTCACTTCTTCATAAGTGCCACACCTCTGAGCTTTGGGATTAACAAGTTTAGCAAGTATTGCTTCAATCTGTTATGATCCAATATCAATATCATGTTCATAACATGTTAGTTGTATCCATTCAGTTCTAGGCTCAACAACCTTGATAATACAAGTGTCAGTGTCAACCTTGAAACATATATTACCTTGATACTTTGTAACTAGTTGAGGTGGTATAGGGTGCATTCTTTCTTGGAAATTGTGAAAGTATTCAGACATGATAGCATCAAAATTATCTCCTAAACTTTGTATATACTCATTTATCTGATAAAGAATCAGTCTTCTAGGGATCCAAACTACATCTCTAATGGAGAGAAATGAATTCAAACAATAGAAGAAAATACCAATAATCAACCAAAATTCAGTGTGTTAGTCTTTTCTTTTCTGATTCTATTCACATTGTCTTTTAATTGCTTCAACAAGATTTCACATACATCCAATTTAAGTCCTTTCTTTACTATCTTGTATGCCAAATCCACTTCTCCACATGGTACACTCTCCACTCGGGATGATTGCAACACTCAGTATGATAAGATATTATAAGCATACCCTTGCTGGCGGTATGTCAATGTGGATATTCTCATCCCTCTACCATCCCATTGTGCTTTACTGAGCTCGGTGAGATTACCCTTGTCAATTTTCTTAGTGACCTTGGTCTTGTCTCCGATGGGGAATCCATTAATGATATGAAATATGTACTTAGTGATCTTCATAAGTTCTTCCAACCACATGAATTGGTCATGTACTCGACTAAGTACCATTCTTATCCATTCTATCTTAAAAAACCTCAGTAAGTGAACGTGTGTTAAAACTTTTGCTTCTAGGTGAATATGCTTGTCCTTCACTTTCCCATTCTCACATAACCTGTTAAATGATGTATCTATCTCCGCTTCGTACAAATCCTCAATATTACAATGTATAAACATGCGTACATCTTCAATTAATATAACTCTTGGAAGTATCGAAGATAGGGCTCCCATCATATCTATTTCGATGGCTTTAGCTAGGGGTAATTTGTATTTTGGATTCAATGGTTATACTTCCTTCACAACTGTAGGTGTCTATAACTTTGGTGCCACGTATAACTTCAAATAATTTGACTAAACAAACTAGGCCATGCTTTGATAAACCACGCTTTGCAAACTCAACTCGGAAAATATCTGAAATGTTTCTTAAAGATCTTGTAAAGATTCAAAAATACCTCTTAATCGCTTGAATTTTCTCGGGATAGTCTCTCTGCAAATGTGCTCGATGTTATTTTGAAAATGTTAGGTTCAAATGATTTTCAAAATGAACTATTTATACTTTTTCCATGATTAGGGTTTCCAATGGCTATCTTAATGTGCATTAAATACGCTTGTCAAGTCCCTTTTACCTTTATACTAACTGTATAGTTACTTTTCTCGACTGAGTTAAACAAAATAACTATATATAACAATATTCATCCAAAACTTATACAACTTATCTAATTACATCTTAATATGCTGATATGGATCTCAATTCTATTTCTAGGAGCTGAAGTAGGATTTATTATAAGCATGTAGTTCCTACATACCTCTCACCGACTAGGTGGAGCTTGGTGCAACCAACTTGGTAGAGATGGTGTAGTCTATGCTTCCAGATGATGTCCCTTAATCTTGAGTCTTTTTCCTCCAGATTCTATTGATTTGTTCTCAGATTTCCTCAATAGTAGTAGGGGATTTTACTTTAGGTTCATCTTCGGTCGGTGCATCACCTCGGTATCTACAATTCCTCGCAAGGTGTCCTACCTTATGAAAATAAAAACATGCCATGCCAGGGTTTTTCCATTCTCTTCTATTGTTCCTTTCATACATCAACATGCAATTTGTAGCAATGTGTCCATATCTTCCACAGGATAAACATGAAATTCTTGTATTATAGTCCCATGGCATAGAAATTCTTGCTCGACTGGTTTTAGCATTCTCTTGTTTAGGCTTCCAATTTCATTTCTTTTCTTTATTTTGCACTCTTCAGCTTTGTTTCCAAACTTATTACAATTCTTGTAGTAAACATCAAATTTAGGTTTCCTTGTGTTGTTAGCAAGATTAGTTCTAAATTCAAATGCTTGATGTCCATACCTATTGCATCTAAATTAATAACCATAAAACTTAGGTGTACTCGGTGATTTACCTTTCCTACTCCTACAAACATTAACAGTATGTCCAGGCTTCCCACAATAATTGCAACTAGGATTCTTTTGTTTTGGTGGGGGTGTAGTACTTTCATATCTCTATGCTTTTGATGATTATCCTTTCTCCGTGGTGCTGTCCTCTTTGAACTAATTCCTATTTCATCATTCCTTTCTTTCTCATTATTGAATTGTTGATCCAGATATTTTAGTGCTTCTTCATTTCTTTGTAGTATTGTGTTTGCATCTTTCTCAGCTTTCACTCTTTGATCCATTATTTCAATTTCAACTTTTAGTGCTTGACTCTCAAATTCTTTTCTAGTGTTTTCTTGATTTGCACTCAAAAGTTGATCGTTCATGTCATAGTGAACTTGTGTCATTCTCATGATCTCATTATCTTTTTCCAATAACTTCATTTCAAATCGTCTTTTATCATCTTCTACCATTTTCTTTTCATCTTCAGCGATCCTTTTTCCTTCAATCAATTCATTCATTCTTTTCATGTTGGTTTCAAGATCTATTTTCATTAGGTCCAACTGCTCGGTAAGTGTATCATTCTTTTCTAGTAGTTCTTTTATATTTGTCTCAAACTCATAAGTAACACTGCCTTCAAATGTTGTTTCAAGTGTATCAAATTGGTCTTGTGTAACCTTTAGTTCATCATATATTTTCAATCTAACCCTTAGAGACTTCTCAAGTTTCTTCTCCAGATCAATGATTAACTTTCTTGCACTTTCCAACTAAGATTCAAGACCATCAATTCTTTTGAATAGCCTTAAACTTTCCATGACTAGCATATTTAACTCTGAGGTGGTCAAACCTTATAACTCAAGAGTAGAATCTCTGATACCAATTCTTGGAATGACTATGGAAAGTTAGGATTGAGAGGGGAGGGATGAATCAGTACCACAAAATTTTTTATAATTGAAACTGCCTATAACCATATATTGCTACTCATTGTTTACTGAATTCAATAACTTGAAATAAAACTAATATAAATCTTATAACATGTAAAATCCAAACATTCAAGTAAATGAACTCATAAATCCATGATTTTTTTAATGCAAAAATCCTTGGTTAGAGGACAAAACTGCGGTGGGGATGACACCCACAACCTTCACTAAATGCAGTATAAAGGGTGCTCGGTTAGAGATTACAAAGATTAGCCATTTTGATAGCTTACCTAGTGAAGAGTTTACAAAGACTTTTTAGGTCTACCTGGTTAGAGGAGTTTACAATCTCTACACTTAGAGATGTACCCTTTTAAAGGTTTGACAAATATCATATCGGTTAAGATCTACCCAGTATTGGGATTTATAGCTCTTAATATAATAGTATTAACAACTTATGAATGTCTGCTATATTGCATCAATAAAAAATGATGATCAGACTCTATGTGCTCTAAAATATTATGTTATCTCAATTAAAATCTGTAACACTGCTCAAATTTTCTCTGTTGTAGCTAGATATCATCTCGGTGCTCTCTTCTTTGATCTTTATTCTTCAATATCAACCTTCTCTGTACTCTATCTCTCTTTTTCCTCTTTTGTCTCTCTTTCTGTTATGTAAATCATCCTTTAAGTATATGATTTATTTCCTCTTAATCTTATGCATTAGGTTGCTGATAAACTATTTCAACCATTAGATCTTTTTTTCTACTAAATGACTCTGTCACTTTTACCTTGGTACTTGGTGTCTTTCTTGGAAATAAAAATCTTTGATTAACCGTTTAATCTACTTCTTAGATCTTCTCTTTGAATCATCTTGATCGTTGATTGTGTAATAAATTGATCTTCGTGCATTGTAGAATCACAATTAATATTTATCAATTCATTAAATGCGTCCTTATCACTTTAGAATCACTTAAGTGACTCGATAGATTAACTTCTCTTTACTCAGTTAACTTTCTCTTATAGTACTCGGTAACTATCAACTTGGTGTACTTAATATGTGCTCGATGTTCGGTAAACTATGTGCTCTTAGTGCTATGTCTGTGCTTTTCCAACTTCACTGCCCTGCTCAGTGTACATTACCGAATGGTCATATATTATATTTTCTCCTTTTCACCGATTGAATATTCTAACTCATATGACTTTGTCTTAACTAATGATAAAAAAATACTCTGTAGAGATAACAAGATACTTAAGAATTTTTTGAAAAATCTGAAATATGCTTGGGGTGAACCCACAATAGTGGGTAACAATTTTTCAGAGGAAGGAATTCCTCTTGAAATTTGCAAAGCAGGCGGATTTAGAAAGTACATTCGATAGAAAGTAGGGAATTTTGATAGAAAGTACTTTTTATCGAAAGTCCTTGATTAAGGAAAATTCTAGTCAAGAACTTTCGATAGAAAGTAGTTTCTATAGAAAGTCTCTGATTATAGGCCATTTGCAGAGGTTGACACAAGTCTGAAGTTTTCATGTCTTTAGGGCTCAAATGTAGGGCTAAAATAGAAGAATAAGGAGACATCCTTTTGCATCACAAAAGTACTCTGAATGAGCTTTCTAACGAATATAGATTTGACAATTTTTGAATTAATTAGGCCTATATTTTTTGACGTGCATCGAATGTAGCTTTTTTATCAAATATAAACCTCCAAGTTTGACGTTCAATGAAAAATAGTAGAAAAGAGAAAAAAAAATTGAAAAATAACAGTGCCCTCCATCTTTGAGTCTACTTTCTATCCAAATTTTTTTTTTTCGATAAATACACAACAAGTTATAAGCTATATAGTCAAGGTATGTCAAAATTATGGTTTAATCAACTTCAAACATTCATAAAATATGAAATAATCATGATAATGTCATCAAACCAATTGCATTACCTCCGTATGGATGTTACAAAACTAAATTTGAATGAATCACATTGATATCTATTTTATAAAAAAAGTTATGCTCTATGAAGTCAATGTAACTCTTTGAAAATGACGTTTTCAGCAACATAGCCGTTTTCATGGGAGAAAAAAACCATTCAAATGAATTCAAAAAAAAAGAAAAAATATATTTAGAATCTAGACAAAAAATCCTAAAAGACTCTACTTTACTTCAACTTCTGATTTCAAATGGTTTAATGGCAATATGAATCTGAATCTGAAAGTTTTTTTCAAAATGTAGAGTTCAGTGTCCGTTTAGGAAAAAAAGTGTAACTCGCTATTGTGGGTTCACCCCTTGATATTCAAATCAATATAATAAGAAAGCCACAACATATAGGAATCTTTAAATAATATTGACAACTTGATTCAATATAATAGATGAAACCAAATTTAAAAACATTCAACTATATTCATTACACAATATCAAGAAGGAAGCCAATATTTTGGAGAATTTTTTATGATATATTACAGTTGATCCCCGCTTTTTACTTGGTCTTGATTTCCCTTTTATAATTATAAAGGAGCATTTCAAACCATTACAATATTTTATAAAAACCCATTCGTTTTCTAATCCCAAAGTCAAGAATAATTAATCATTTATTAACAAACTCAATCTCCATCTCATTGAATATTTTAACCTCCCCTTAATGAAATTAGTTATTTCTTACTCACATTTTAAATATTCATATCTTTCATTTTATGATAAATTTATTCTATCACCTAACAATGTATGATGTCGGAGAGTCGGGGTGAAAATCTTGTTTGAGAGTTGAGAAAGAAGCCTGACTTGCCAAAAATGTATGGTGTTGGGTAGTCGGAGCAGAATTAAAACCTTTTGAACCATTCACATCTAGTTCGGTAGCTCAAAAATAAACTTGACTTGCCAACAATGTATGTTGTCAGGCAGTCGACAGGGAATTAAAACCTATGAACCCATTTTGTTTGGTTTGAGAGTTGGGAAAGAATCCTGAATTGTTGACAATGTATGATTTCAGGTAGTCATGGGAAAATGCGAACTTACATACCTATTGACATTTGGTTTTGAAGTTTACAAAATGAGCTGACCACTCGACTACATATAATTTGGATCCTTTTTCAATAATCTCATTCCTAATGCATGAGTCATACATATTAATTATATATAACTATGGTAAATTAGAAATGAACACGAGGACTTATTTATGAACATGATCCCCAATGACAATTAATAGATAGCAAGCTATATACATCTTCAAAGTTGGCCACTTAAGAAAGTTTTGTAGGGGTACGTATAGGTGTTGTAGCTAAATTTTCACATTATGGGCATCTCAAATTTAGACAAAAATTTGAGGTTCTAACAATAAAAAAAAAATCCATGCAAGAAAGGAAATCAATTAATAAAAGAAACAACTCAACAAAGGAATAGTGGATCCTTTGGAAAGGAAGGCAAAATGTGGAAGGAGGATCAAGTATACACACCTTCCCTATTGTTAGGTAAGGGAATACTTGGCAAAGGAAAATATATTATGAAGCCCCAAGTGAAAGGTCATTTATAATAGACATGTACTTTCAAGAAAACAAAAATATGTAAACTCGGGGTGTAAATCTCCTGAAAGGAGAAGATCTTCACGTAAACAAACAATTCTATGCCAGAAAGGATATCATATTAAAAAAGGCATAACTCAATAAATGGACTAAATGGGTCCTTGGAATATCGGAGTGAAATAGTACCCTTTTCCCCCCAAGTGTGGAGACAATGACTAAGAAAGACTATTATGTTTCTCACAAAGTAGATTGCACCTAAAATTATACCACCATACATGACAAGGATCTCTTAAAGGATAGGCTAGCAATGTCACATAGAGAGGAACAAAATAATAGGAACACATATGTTATTTAGAATGATCATGAAAAAGGTTCCATTAATTGTGACATGTCATTTGAATCATACCACAATCAATGAATTCTTGAATTTTACATTTTAAATCAGAACATCCATTAGTCTTATGGCTACGAATTTTACGATACATACAAATGGAAGAACTGTATTTTTTGTCTTTCTTTTTTTTCATTTATTTTTAAAAGAAAGAGTAATTAAATTGGAATTGAAGATCTCAAAAAAAATATTCTCTTTTAGTGATGAGAAATAAGGAGAAGAATTTTATCAATTGGTTGGACATATCCTAAGGTTGGAAACCTAGAGTTTATTTGGAAAATGTGATGTAGATTTATGACGGGTTTCAATAAATTTTTGCACATATCCTATACCATGTCCATAAATAAGGTTTGTAATATCAAAATGATAAGGGTCTCTTTTGGGTGGGATAGGGTTGAAACTTAAAGAGGCCGAATCAATATCTAGACATGTCTCATAATAAGGGCTTTGAGTTTCAAATTCAAGGATTTTTTTTTACTATGGAGGGTCGATGTTGTTGGAATAATGGAATGGTGTGTACCGAGGGGGGAGGGGTGAATCAGTACCCTTAATTTTTTTTATCAATTAACCCTTAATCCTTTAGTAATCATTTCCTTGCATTACCGACCATATTGATTTTCTACCTTATGCATGTAATATCAAAACATAAACTTAATTTCATGTAAACATTCATGAAATGTAAGTACACATGACACAAGAATTGGTAATATAGAAAGCCCTTGTTAGAAGGTAAAAACCACGGTGGGGATGAAACCCACAAAGATTCACTATCTACATAATGGAAGGTGTCGGTTAAGGCTACAAGTGTGATCACTTCTGATGATCTTACCTGGTTAGGAGTAACATTTTAGACTGTTTAGGTCTACTCAGTTAAGAGATTTAACAACACTGTTAAGTGTGCACTTGGTTAAGAGATTTATGATAGGATTGTTAAATCCACCTTCTTACAGGATTTATTCTATTTGCTACAATTGTTAGAGATTAGTCAAAAATACTTGTTGACCTGATAGTATACAATCTTGAATTATTGAATACAGATCCTTTAAGTACATAATGTATATGTATCACCTATAGTGATTGATTAATACCTATGTTCTGCTCGATAGCCTTAAATCTTGTTCTCCATAATTGATTTCATCTTTTGCTGTCCTTCTGCATCAAACTCTCTGTCTGATCCATAGATGTCTATTGCAGCTAAAATCATCATGTTCTAATTTATTACTACATCTATATATACAATGAATTGACCTAAATAGGTTTCACGCTTTACAATAAAAATCTATGATCACAGGTTTACAACTTGACCTTGATCTCCTAGTTTGCATGTTTACAATTAGTTAGACTGATTAAAACATTTACATATTCTTTACTTGTCCCTCAATAAATGGTTTTAAAGATAAACATAAAGCTAAATATAAAACTTGAGTGTTTTATCTAACATGTAACTCAAATCCACATTTGTCAGAAATAAAATTGTCTCTCGGTAGAGTGGTGCTCAGTGATATCTCTGTAGACATACTTCTCTCAGGTTCCTTTGTGAACTATGTTGTTAGTTTACTCTATAAATAGTGTTCTCGGTTTACACTGTAACTATCTGTCGGTGATCATTGTGCTAATACACTTTCAGTGATCTTTGCACTTGTCTATTTTGGTGACCTCTATTTGTTGTCACTTGGTGATCATGTTACTGACTGTTCAAAAAATGCTTCCTTTTTATACTAATGACAAACTATTATCCTTTAGGACTATCAATCTCCCCCTTTGGCATTAGTATAAAAAACTGATATGTGCAAAACAAAAAATGTTTTGTATATACACCAAGTGTTTACCTTGTCAATATGACTCTCCCTATGTGCATGCCTTGGTGTATTGTATGTACATGTTTCTTCCTTTGATACATTTTCTTTTATACATATATTTCCCCCTTTCACCTTATCATTTCCCCCTTTATCATATCATTTCCCCCTTTTTTTGAAAATAATGACAAATGTGTAATAATTACAATTTATCAAAAATATGGGAATGGAATTTATTTATGTCTTCCATCATATTCTCCCATTTCTCCTTGAGGTGTTCCAGGGCCATGTGCTCCAATGTTATCCCGGTGGGCATGTCATAGATACTGTCAGTGAAAGACATCTCTGGGGTGGCAATTAGTGTTTTTTCCGAAGTCATGTGTTGTTGCAGTAATGTGAGATTTGGTAGTAGTAGAGCTTGGAGCTCAGTTACCTCATCTCTGATTTTGGATTCTACCTCTTGAATCTCTAGCCTCAACCATTTAGATTCTACCACCTTCTCATAATACAATTTGAATGCATTGTCATCGGTTGTGAGACCTTGTGCACTAGCATTAAGAACTGCATCTATCTTAGATATCTTTTCACTATTCTCCATAGTGATTTCTCTATGGTGCATAAGTTTTGAACTAAGGTTATAACTTTTGAAATAATTGGTTCCAATGTATTGACCAGTTCAGATAGCTTTACCTTGTTCTCTACCACTTCTTGGCTGATTTTATTTGTTAGTTTGTATTGGTACTTCTCCTTTGCACTTTCTTCTATCACCTTGTCAACTTCCACATTTTGTGATGTAATGGCCTTAGTGAGAATGACTAATTGATCAAGTATTGGTGCACTTTGATCAATTTGAGTGTCGGGTACTATCTGAAATAGTAGTTCCTTTGTAGTTTCTAGTACCTGTGTGTCCTTGTGCTCCTTTTTGAGCTTATCTTGTATGGATTTCCTTTTACACAATTCTCCATACCTTGTTAGTGACTCATAATCCAGTGTTCTCAGATCACAGTTAGGTATTTCTATAATCTCATCCAAGGTGACTGGTGATTTATTCTTCTTATTCTTCTTCTTTGAAATTATGCTGGAAGCAGGGGAATGTAGAACTATAGCTAGTTTATGCTATTTTTCTTGCTTTGGTGATTGTATGGGAGGTGTGGTTCCTTTTTTTGGCTACTTGGTATTGACCTGTTGGTTGGTAGTGGATGTCTCCACATCAACCATATCTATATCTGCAGCCTTTTCACCTTTGGTGTTCTCATATGTGGTATCACCTTGTTTCTCTTCTCCACTTATTTCTTTTTTCTCTTGATTTGTATCCTTTTTCTTCCCTTGATCATCACCTGTGTCCATCAATGTGTTTGCATTAGGTTCAAGTGTCTTCTCTTTTTCCTCTATAATGATATTGATAGCTTGTATCAATAATGACATGTCACCAGGTATATTTACCTATGCAATATCTGTTGTATCCTTTTCCTTTTCCTTTTCCTTTTCCTTTTCCTTTTCCTTTTCTTGTTTGGTGACATCCATTAAATCTTCATCTTTCTTGGGCTCATCATCAGAATCAATAAGTGTTATATCTTTGATAGTGACTTCTGTGGTGTCCCCTAATGATTTCAAAATCTGAGGTACATCATCCATGGCCTTGCTTGCCTATGTTGTCAATTCAATTGGATTGATGTCCTCGGTGTCGTTTATGAAGATGTGCTCTAGGCTTAGTGTATCCTCTTTCTCTTCATTGTGAGGGGTCTCAATAAGAGCTAATACCTACTCGGTACTTGTATCCTCCATAGGTGATTTGAATATTTCATTCCAAGTTTCAGTACTTTCTTTGTCAAGCTCTATTAAACTACCCTCTAGTACTTTGTAAGCTCTCATCTTTGCTAAGAATTTCTTTGCATGCTTCTCCATCATGTCATCAATTTATTCAACTTTGGATTTAGGTGGAATGATTGTAAATAGGGGTCTTTCCCTTATCTATTTCTCAGTATGCAATGTATATGTCCACCTTGCTGATATTCTGTCATTTAGTTCTTGTTGCATCATCTTATTAAATTGTATAGGTACATATTTGATTGTAATCATTTCCTAAATGATGGATTATTCTATCTTATCCTGATCCTCAGGTTTTAGACTTAGCCATTGTCTAATATTAGAATTTGATATGCTACCTGTCTTGATGATTGATGCAAGAATCTCATCAATTGTTTTAGGAACTTTGTTCTTTTCCGCTTGGAGTGCTTGTTCCTGTACATCGTCATCCCTGTCCTCTTTACTTCTGATGTATTTTATTCTTTGCCTTCATGCCTGTTTCCCAGTTTGAGACTTTCTCTTATAATTCCTCACTATTCCTTTCTTAATCTGTGGTGAATCTCCATCCTTTGTAGTCTGACTCCTTATTCTTGATGCAAAAATTGTCCTTGGTTTCTTTGGTGGTGGTGCTTCAAATTCCATAGACTCAGAATCACTCAATTGTTCACCCTCACTGACAGGTGACTTTCCCTCGGTGGTTTCTTGTTCCAATTCATCTTTATCAACCGACAGTTTATTTTCAAGTGTTTTTATGATTTTGTTCTTCTTTCAGTCTATGTTCTTTATAACTAAGCCTGTTTTGATTTTGGCCTTAGCTTCTTCATAATTTCCAAATCTTGGTAATGATTTGTCCAATGGTTCATTCAATAATGCTTCAATCACATTTGTGTCCTGATCAATGTTGATCTCATAGTCTAGAGGTGGTAACCATGCATTTCTTGGTACTGCTGGTTTGATCAAGGTGGTGTCGGTGTCCACTATGAAACATATATCATCCTTGTACTATTCAACCAGTTGTGCAAGTATCCTCATTCTTTTCTGCATTCTATCTTTAAAGCCAGTACAATATGCATCCATAAATGATGTGAAATTATCCCCTAGTGACTTAATATGTTCACTAATTTGAGTTTATATAGGTCGGGTAATGTCCCAAGTGACATTACTGACAAAGGGGAAAAAGACTTGAAAGTAGAAGAATATACACATGAGGAGTGAATCAAACTTACACAAATTATATTTTTTTGATCTAATGGTCCTCATATTTTCCTCTAGTTTCTTTAGTAGAAGCTTGGATAGATCTAGTTGTATTCCCTTCTTTATAAACTTGTAGGTAGTGTCAACTGCACTACATGCTATGCTATTCATTCTGCTGGCTTGGTATATTTTGTATCCAAGTATGCATGCACTGAACTTCATTTTAGGATCGTTGATTGATTTCACCTTCAAACCTCTTCCATCCCAAACTGCACCTATTAAATTCTCTATCTTGGGGCGAGAAGGATGTTTTAGGGCTTTAAACTTGTCGGTTACAGGATAACCTGTAACGACGTAAATAACATCTTTAGTGATTGGTTTTTTCTCCTCCAACCACATTTTCCTATCATGTACTTGAATAAGAACTATCCAAATCGACTCAGTTTTGAATTCCTTTGGGAACAATAGGGAATTTTTTAACCCTTTCACCTCTATGTGTATGTGTTCATCCTTAATGTTTCCATTTGTGCAAAGCTTCTTCAACTTCAAGATCTCTGATTTTTGCAACTTTGCAGTGGATATATGATCGGACATCCTCGACTAGAAAAACCCTAGGAGGTATGCTTGAGAACGCTCCTTGGTTTTCGGGTTGTGAAGCAACCTCAAGGAAAATTTTATACTTGGGTTCTTCACAAGTGGTATTCTTGATCATTTTGAACTTCATATCCTTTTTGTTCTTGATCTGTGATACTCGCAATGTGGTTGCCATTTTGCATGATATTAGGGCTTTCTTTGCCGATTAATTAGTGAGCTCGGTAAGTCTAGATAATCATGTGATCTTACCTGTAGATGATGAAAATCTATTGCAGTAGCCATGAATGTGCTTGTGAATCTCTCTGCAATCTGGTTACTCCTTCTTCACTCTGTTCTTTTCTCTTCTCTTCACTCTTAAATGCTTGGTGAATGAATGAGCTTTCCATCGCCCGTTTATAGACAATGCCCTAAGTGGTGCAATAAATACTTCACCTACTTCTCGGTGGTTGAAGATGGAGTCTCTCGAGTAATATACAAAAGAATTTATACTCGGTGAGAATGCGATGCTTGGGGTAAGTGACAACTCAGTTTCACTTTTCATATGTTCACCGATGATGCTTGGTATGTAGTGAAGATTGATTGTCTTTTTACATGATTACCGACGATGCTCAATTTAAATTGACAACTTTTATTTTATATTATACCGATGATTCTCAGTATGTATTGACTGACAAGATTGGATTCATAGATTCATAACAAGTAATACCATAGTGCATCTTCATTCATGCTAATTTGGCATATTATCAATGTATATTGGAACTGATGTAAAATATAGCTTTGTATAGTGCAGCTCCATACTTACTTTTTCTTCTTAGGTGGGGGTGGTTATATCAACAGATCCATTGGATGAGGTGTCACTGATGACATTATTTTGTGATTAGTATACAAACAACACTTTTGGTAAGCTTACACCAAAAGACAGTAAAGAGCAAACCAAAGGTCAGATTAGAAGAGCACCAAAAATGACTGAGTATAGAGAGAACCAATGATACAAGGTAGTGTGTAAATTGACAATCACAATACAGAAAGCTAAAGTGGAACCTAACAGAGGAAACCAAAATGCAAGTTACAGTGCAGACCAACAAAATAGATACAGTGCAACAAATAGTAAAAAGTGAAGGACAGTCAAGCATGACCGACAGACAAAACCAAAAGTCAGTTGCAACCCGCAAAAAGTAGATCTGACTTCCATGTCATATTGTATGCACCCTAAAATGGTCGCCTAGACTTTGGGCCCCATTTCTCAATTTATCAAATCCTTGAATCAATATTTTCAAATATCAACAATATCAATTATATCAATTTCCTTGATCAAATCATAATCAATTCAATATTTCCTAAGGTTTGAGCCTTATTTAATTTAAAAGAGAAAAAAATAAAAATATTATTTAATTAAAAGAACATGCTCTCTTTTAATTAATTAAAAAAAAAATTCTTTTAATTAAATAATAAAATCACTTTATCCTAAGCCTTTATTTAATTAAAAGGAATTTCCTCCTCTTTTATTTAAATAAAAAATCTCCACTTTTCTTCTTATCCTATGTTGCACAAATAAAGTATTATTCTTATTTTATAAAAAGGAAAAAAACACAAAAGTCAACTCCTATTTTCCTATTGGAGGATATTTGTGCACAAGGATCAAGCTTCC
>MU227853.1:3915733-3938611 GCA_018584345.1 Thuja plicata
TAACTGATTTAAAACACATAGACTAGGAGATCTAGGTGTAAGTTGTAAACCTAATCTTAGAGTTAACATTGTTTTTATCACAACTCGATGAAGTCAATCCATCTATAAATAGATGATGTAATCATTCTTTAGAATGTGTGTGTAATAGAAAGGAGAACAAAATGAACACATCTATGGATTGAATTAAGAGTTTCAAGAACCAGATCAGAAAAAGAAGAATTTGGTTAGCAGAACCAAGAACAAAGGAAACCGATAATCAGAGGTAATATTCAATCAAAGCTAAGGTGATAATATTTTTATGTGAACTACATAGAATCTGTATCAGAAATAGGAGATTTCATTTACCATGCACATTTGTAATTTTTGATCATTCTAACAAGTGGAGCAAAGTGTAAAAATTCCTTTTAAGAAAGGTGGATTTAACAGTCCAATATCAAATCTCTTAACCGAGTGCACACTTAACAGTGTTGCTAAAAGCTCTTAACAAATTAGAATTTAACATGTATCCACTGATATTGCTAATAGGGTAGATCATTAGAAGTGATCAAAATTGTAAGCCTTAACTGGCCCCTTCCATTATGCAGATAGTGAAGTCTTGTGGGTACCATCCCCACTACAGTTTTACTTCCTAACAGGAGTTTTCTGCGATATCATATCTTGTGTTATGTGTCAATTATGTTCATGAATGTTTCTATGAATGACTCACATGATTATCAATGTTATGAATTGATATAAATCACACAAAGATAGTGTAGATCAGATTTAATGGATATGCAATTGATTATAAAGGTTAATTGATAAAAGGATATGAAAAATTTTTAGAGGTACTGATTCACCCCTCCCTTCTCAGTACTACTTCCCATTAAACCCAACAATCACCAACTATGGTGCTCGGTCCAACATCATCTTTTCTTGTAGCTTTTCTCCACATTTGATTTCTCATTCTCCTAATATGTTAAATAGTGTTCCCATTAGTAAAAGTGCTTGACTCTGTCACTCGGTCTCTGTAGTTCTTCCTTAGATGACCGACCTTATGATAGTGTAAGCATTCCATTCCAGAGTTAGTCCAGTTCCTTGACCTTCGTATCCATTTTCTCATGTAGTTTATAGCTATGTGACCATATCTACCACATGTTGTGCAATTTTCCCATGTGTTGTAATCCCAAACATATGAGTTACCGACTCTTCTCGGTTGATGAACATTATCTTGTTCTTTTGGTTTCCATGTTTGTCTTTTATTTTTCTTGTATTCAAGAGATGTGTACCCATTCTTTTTTCAAGTAGAACAATATTTTTCCATGTAGGATTCCTTCTTAGGTTGTTTTACCTTAGATCTGAATTCATGTTCTTTGTGTCCATGCTTGTTACAATTATAACATTTACTTGTGAATATAGATGTGGATTTAGGAATACCTTTAGCTTTTCTCCTGCAAACATTTGAGGTGTGGCCTAGTTTTCCACAGTGATTGTATGACTACTTTCTTGGTCTTGGATTTGTGTAGACATCATTTTGATCATCTTGGTTTGATGATTCTCCATGCTTGGTATACCCTAGACCGGTATCGTTGTTGAGTCTTCTTTGTCCATTCAAAACATCATCCATTCTTTTTATACTTTCTTCATCTTTCTTGATCATATCATTATGTTGTTGTTGAATCCTTACTTCATGCTTTAGTTTCTCACTTTCTTCTCTTATCTCACCAATAGATTCTAATTTCCCATTGAGTTCTATGTTCGCTCGGTTTTCCTCATGACTCATAAGAACTATTTGATTGGTGATCTCATGATGATGTTTAGTGGGTCTTTGTATTTAAGTTTCTCTCTCTTGTAGCTTTTCAGTGATCTTCCTCCTATCATCAATAGCTAATGTTATTTCTTGTTCATCTTGTCTAGCATTATTCATAACATCAATCATTCTTACCATCTATATCTCTTGACTGATCTGCAATGATTTTACTTATTCAGTCAGATGTTGATTGATTTCATTTAGACTTGTAATGCTTATTTCTGATGTGTCAGATGTATTGCAAGGTGTGGATCCTGATGACTCAAATAAATCAGGTATCTCTTCTTCTTGATAGTCTATTTGATTACAGCGAGATGCCATAACCTTTCTTTCATCCAATAGATCTCTCATCTTGATTCTTGCTTCTTTGTATTTCTCATAGATTATTTGTATCTGCAACTTTTGATTTTCAATATTCTTATCAAGCTTATACCTTTCCATTGTATAATATTTTCTCTCAAGTGATTTAAAATTCTCCAAATAAGAGATCTAGCTATGATACCAATTATTGGAATAATGGAATGGTGTGTACTTAGAGGGAAGGGGTAAACTAGTACCCTTAATTTTTTTTATCAATTAACCCTTAATCCTTTACTAATCATTTCCTTGCATTACTGACCATATTGCTTTTCTACCTTGTGCATGTAATATCAAAACATAAACTTAATTGCATGTAAACATTCATGAAATGTAAGTACACATGATACAAGAATTGGTAACACAGAAAACCCCTATTAGAAGGTAAAAAATATGGCGGGGATGAAACCCACAAAGCTACACTATCTGCAGAATGGAAGGTTTCGGTTAAGGCTATAAGTGTCATCACTTCTGATGATCTTACCCGGTTAGGAGTAACATTTTAGACTGGTTAGGTCTACTCGGTTAAGAGATTTAGCAACACTGTTAAGTGTGCACTTGGTTAAGAGATTTACAATAGGATTGTTAAATCCACCTTCTTAAAGGATTTCTTCTATTTGCTACAATTGTTAGAGAGTAGTAAAAAATACTTGTTGACCTGATAGTATGCAATCTTGAATTTATGAATGCAGTTCCTTTAAGTACACAATGTATATGTATCACCTATAGTGATTTATTAATACCTTTGTTCTGCTCGGTAGCCTTGAATCTTGTTCTCCATAACTGATTTCACTTTTGTTGTCCTTTTGCATGAAACTCTCTGTCTAATCCATAGATGTCTGCTACTGCTACAATAATCATGTTATGATTGATTACTGCATCTATTTATACAATTAATTGACCTAAATAGGTTTCACGCTTTACAATAAAGCCCTATGATCAAAGGTTTACAACTTGACCTTTCTCTCCTAGTTTTCATGTTTACAATTAGTTAGACTGATTAAAACAATTACATATGATTTACTTGTCCCTCAAGAAATGGTTTTAAAGATAAGCATAAAGCTAAATATAAAAATCAAGTGTTTTATTTGCTGTGTAACTCAGATCCACATTTATTGGAAGTAAAACCGTCTCTCTATAGACTAGTGCTCGGTGATGTCTCTATATACATACTACTCTTGGGTTCCTTTGTGAACTGTGTTTTTAGTTTACTCTATAAACTGTGTTCTTAGTTTACACTGTAACTGTCTTTCGGTGATCATTGTGCTAATACACTTTTGGTGATCTCTGCACTTGTCTATTCTGGTGAACTTTGTTTTCTGTGACTCGATGATCATGTTACCGACGGTTCAAAAATTGTTTCCTTTGTATACTAATGATAAACTATTATCCTTTAGGATTATTAGGTGTGAAGTCTAAAGTTCCCCAATAATCATCTTGAAGCGGTAATGGTGTGTTTCTTTGTATTGGAGAAATAATTAAAGAAAGAGGTGAATATTGATGGAAGGGAATTGAGAATATTTCCTCTTTTTTCATATGTGTATATTAGTGCATGATAATCGGGTTGCATATATCACCTTTTGCAATAATGACTTAATTTTTAAGGGTATCTTGAATGATATTACCTATAATTTATCCTCAAAATATTCATTTGAAAAAGAGGAAGCATACAGTATATCATCCTCTACTTCTAAGGTATTTTCAAGAAACAAATTTAGAAGAAGGACAAACACAACTTATAAAATGCTTCATCTCTAGAAGAAATATTTTTCAAATGAATAGAAGGGGAAGTATCATTTAGGTAATCATGAAATATATCACCTTCTTCCTCCACAATATTATCCTCTTGCATCAAAGGAATTTCATGGGAGAGGTTCATATCAAGAGAATAATCATCATCATCCTCCAATGGTTCATCCCAATGAGGGAGATCATTGAGAGTAGTGTTAAAAGTACATACTTGCATTATATTTCCTCATGAAGGAGAGAAGCATTATGAGATGAATCATTGAGAGGTTCATAAAGGGGATTGTTATATATACCCTAAATCCTTCTAACCACATTAGTCAACTTTTGGAAGAAAAAAAAATAGTTTAGGAGTTGTAAAGGAAGGATTTGTAGAGATGAATTAATCAAGGACTTCATCCTATTAGATGATATCAGAATTGGGTACTACTGATGATGTTGACATTCATGTTTTGTCACTGATGTCAACATATGTTTCTGTGGAGTGAACAGACTGGTTATTACTATTGTATGATGACTGATATAAGTGTACAGACACTGTATAGACGAATCAAAATGAGTGAAGATGAGGATATGAAGAAGGATGTGTGATGACCTTATTCCTAAGGTCGCTTGGCTTAGTATTTCATATCAAAGATGTTACAGATGTTTTAGTAAAGATTGGTTTCTGGACTGTGACAGTGATGCTTGACAGAGAAAGTCTCTATGTTTTGGGTATACCTTACATGCGATGATGATTCAGGTTATGTGAGCTTAAGGGATGAAAAAAGACATATTAATGAATTTTTTTTGTTGATCACATGTGTGATTTTTTTTGACATAAGTTGTGGTTTGTATTCCAGAGGAGACCTATTTGTGGCTGAATTCAAAGTTTTAGCGTGTATTGTTGATTGTGAGCATGGATTGCGGATCTTGGATTATATTTGATGTCTAATTGTTTTAGGTACCTTTTGTATCTTAGCAAGGGGTTAAATAATTATTTTTATATTGGGATAGCCTAACTGGGTGGCCTAATAAATTATTGTAATATGGTATATATGAGAGATCTTTCCTTTTGAAAAGATGTAGTATGTGATAGTGGAATGATGAGAAGGTAATTGAAAGGTAGAGAAGTGTGGAAGCTGAAAAGCTTGATTGGATTTTGGATTTAGAGCAGAGTTTGTGATTATAGTAATTCATTGGAAATGGCAAAGATAGTTTCTATCAAACAATTCACTAGATTGTATATCTCTTATATACACTTATTCAGATTGTTAATCCTTGAGGGTGGCTTTAACTTTTTTTAAGAAGTGTGCCTAGGCAGTGAGCCCACTGTTACTCTTGACTCCTAATATGGTATGTCCTTTAATAGGGACTATGTACTGTAATGTTGTAACAAGCTCCTAACATGGCTAAATGTTTTAACATGGATACTATACTCTCAGTACATCATTTGTGGGTGCTAATTCCCACCGAGGTTTTACCTCTAACAAGGTTTCCTCAACAAAAAGGATTGTGTTATTGTGTTGGCATTACTGTGTTGTCATTTGGATTGAAGTTTTGGTTTATAAAGTTTAATGTTGAATAATCTTTATCACAACTAATTCACCCCCCTCTTAGTTGTTCTTGTGGACTATTATTCCTAACAATTGGTATCAAAGCTACTATTCCTTAGAGAGAAATCTTAACAGCTTGAGGTGATCCTGAAGATGTCTTACTATAGGAAGGATAGTCTAAAATTTAATCCTAAAAACTTTGATAGTTGGAAGAACAAGATGACAACACATTTTCTATGTTTGGGAATCAAATATTGGATGATCACAAAAAGAAATGAAAAGATAAAGAATGAGGATGGATTGGATAAAGCTAATGAAGATGAAAAGAAGTTATTTTCATGTAATATGTTGCAAGGGAATCATTGATCAATGTACTTTCTGAAGGTGAATTCACAGAAGTAAAAGACTTAGATTTTGCACATGAAATTTGGACAAGACTAGAAGAACTGTATGAAGGAGATAAGTTTACAAAACAGGAGAAGCTACAAAATAGGAATCATTGAAAATGAAAGATGATGAGAACATTAGAGCATATGCACAAAGAATTACTAAAGTGGTTACTGGCATCAAAAACTCTAGAGGTATTTATAGTGAGGAAGAAGTGATTGCAAAGATTCTAAGATCTCTGACACCTGCATACAAAACTAAAGTACAAGATATAGAGGAGATTATACCTTTGACACCGAACTTCAATAGAGAGATTTTTATTGGAAAGATAATTAATTTTGAGGCTGCAGAATTAGGAGATTCTTTACCTAAATTTGAATCAACATTGAAGGCGACTGTGCATAGAAACAAAAAGACCTTATCTGGAATTGTGAGCACCAACAATAGTAACTTGAGAGAAGAACTTGGAGACTATGCTGATGAATGGGAATAGATATAGGAGGAATAAATAAATCTATATGAAGTAGTAGCCCTGATCACTAGAAGAGAAAAGAGAGGTAAGGGTAAATTTGAAGGCAAGTTACCTTTGAAATGTTTTTCATGTAACAATATTCATCATTTTGCATCTCGATGTCCTACAAGGGTTCCAAAACATAAACGTAAGTTTTACAAATTAAAGTATTCAAAAGACAAGGAATGTTATTATGCTAATGAAGGCATTTCAGATGATGTTGTTGATTATGATGAAATTGGATTTATTTCTATTAAGGACGATGAACCTATACATGAAGAAAAAGCTTTAGTATCTCGTGTTGAAAAGAAATTTGAATGGGTTATAGATAGTGGTTGTTCACATCATATGACTCGAGATAAAAAAAAGTATGTTCATCTGAAAAGATATGATGGTGGTGTTGTTAGATTTTGTGATAATACTCCTAAGCTTAGCATTGGAGTTCAAACTATTTCTTTGGATGGAAAAAGTAATACTGACAATTTACTACTTGTTGATGGACTTAAGCATAATATGTTGAGTGTTGGACGTCTAGTGGATATAGGTTATTAATTGAAATTCATTGATGGGAAATGTTCTAGCATAAGTAAATATAGAGACTTGATCACATCTGGTACTAAATATAGAGGTAATGTATTTGAATTGAATACATCCAAAGCTTCTTGTTTTATTGCAAAGGTTGATGGCAGTTGGTTATGGCATAGAATATTTTGTCATGTTAACTTTGATAATATTGTCAAGGCAAGTATGAAAAATGCAGTAAGAGATCTACCTAAGATTGTGAAATCATCTAACACTATGTGTAGAGAGTGTGTTATGGGGAAGAAAAATAGAAGTAGCTTTACAAGAAAACCTTATTCAGCAAAAGGGAAGTTGGATCTGGTACATACAGATCTGTGTGGTCCTACAAGAGAAAGATCTTATTATGGTCAAAGTTACTTTATAATTTTTGTTGATGAATTTTATAGAATGATGTGGGTCACACATTTAAGAGAGAAATCTGAGGCATTTGGAAAATTCAAGTTATTCAAGGCAAAAGTTGAGAATGAATCTGGTTTGAAGATAAAATGTTTGAGATCAGATAGAGGTGGTGAGTTTACTTCAGACTTATTTAATACCTACTGCGAAGAGAATGGAATATTCAGACATACATCTACACCTAGGACACTACAATAGAATGGGGTAGCAGAGCGAAGAAATAGAACAATATTAGATGCTGCCATAACTATGTTGTTGGAAGGAAATGTATCACATGATCATTAGAGAGAAGCTATTGGTACTTTTGTGTACACATTGAACAAAATTCATATCAAAGAAGGTACAAGTAAGATTCCTTATGAATTATGGTTTGATCATACTCCTACTATAAAATATTTCAAAATATTTGGAAGTAAATGCTATATCAAAAGAGATGATGAGATAGGGAATTTTGATGCTAGAAGTGATGAAAGTATCTTCCTTGGTTATTCTACTAAGAGAAAAGCATATAAATGTTTCAATCTGAGATTGAGGAAGTTGATTAAAAGCGCAAATGTAAGGATAGATGAAAATTTTCAGATTCAGGAAAGAATGTATGACTGTGAACAAATTGCAGAGATAAAAGAGGCCACTTCTGAACCTGCTGAACCTTTGGAGGTTGATGATGAGATTGAAGATGAATCAATTGAGCTTACTGAGACTCCTAATACTCTGAGGTATGTTAAGAAGAACCATCTTGAAAATCAAATCATTGGTAATGCAAGTAAAGGAATGATGACAAGATCTAAAGTAAGAAATGAAATTTGTTTGATTTCTCAAGTTGAACTGAAAACTACTGATGAAGAATGTAGAGATGAATCTTGGACTAAAGCTATGCAAGAAAAACTAGAGCAGATAAAGAAAAACATTACTTGGGAACTGGTTTGAAGACCTAAAAAAAATGTGATAGGAACTAAATGGGTTTTTAGAAACAAAATGGACGAGGAAGGAACAGTGGTAAGAAATAAGGCTAGAATAGTTTGTAAAGGCTACCTGCAACAAGAAGGCATAGAATTTGAAGAAACATTTGCTCATGTTTCTAGGTTGGAAGTTGTGAGATTATTTCTTTCTTATGATGCACATAAATACTTTAAAGTATATCAGATGTGTTGGTTGTTTTTTACGCTGAGATTACTGAACAACAACCTTTTCACTTTCTGATAGATTTTAAAGAGTAGCCACCTCCTAGTATTCAACCAAGAGTGAAAAGGACCAATTAACAAGGATGCAGATCCATCCTTCAATACTTTAGGTTCTGCAAAAACCAAGGGGGGGACACCCTTCAACACCTTCAAATATTCAGTAAGGCATAAATTAGGCAGAGATCTCACAAAGGTTCAACACGACTGAGAGATACTAAGTTTCCAGCTAATCACCCATTGAACGTTGACCTTGAAGTGGAGCATGAGATTGGTGCAACACCACAAACCACATAAAACATCAGATGTGTCAGAGTTTATATTTAAATGCATAATATATCCTAAATGTAACCAAAATCCATTAGTAGAGAAGATACTAATCACTAGCCAGTGCTTTATCCATGGTCAATATCCTTTAACCAAAGTTAGAAATACAATAATCAACTTTTGTCAGAGATTCCAAGCCATAAACACAATAAATCCAGATCAATATTGCTTATGAAAATCCTTCTGTAGATAACCCAATGAACTTATGTCACATGTACAACATCATTTAATCTGATCTTATATCAGAATTGAAGAATGATAACATATACATAGATAAAATCTATGCAGAGAATTAGAAAACTCAGAATTTATAAGAATGATAATAAGGAGAGATTTGAAACTGGAATTCTCATATTAAGTATGAAGAATCACATTACTGTACACAAATTTACAATCAGACATATACCCCTTTAATAAGCTACAAAAGACCAATGAAATTCTATTCTATCTGAAACAAAACTAGTACAATCCATAAACTATATCCCTAATGGAACCAAGCAAAAATGGAAGCTCCTAGAGCTAAGAATAGCTTGAAACTCACTATGGATAACTAGAATTTGGAACCACGTACAAAGGCAAGAAATATGAATATGTAGGAAGAGAAAAACACTAGATTTCTCCTCTCCTAAACACCTGTCCTTTTCCCCCAAATATCTACAACTAAACCTTCTTCAACTGCCAAAAGTCTAATTTTATCTGCAGAAATATCTCCTCAAACTGCCTTTGAAAATCTTTGATATATTCCCATGGATGCACATTAATGTTTAAAAATAAAATACTTCAGCATCACATTATAATCCTTTGTGCATTAATATTTTATTTTTGCACTTTATATTAGCCTCCACTTTAATATTTCCCTTTTATCTTTGTTTCTGGGCGCAGGTCTGCCTTTAATTTTTGCATTTAAATCTTTATGTTATATGCAACCTGTGCCTTTAATACCTTATATTAGCACTTTAATCTTCACTTTAATATTTGCATTTCAATTCCTTATTATCCCGTGCATACATCCATTTTAATAGTCTGTTTTAATCTTTATTTTTACACTGCCTTTTAGCTTATTTCTGCACTTTTAACTTTATTTCATCTTTTGTGCCCAGAATTTGCCACATGTCCATCTTTGGTTCATTCTGTGAAACCACCTTTGCACTGTACCATATTTTTCCACCTATATGAGTGTCACATGTCATGCCAACTTAATGGATTAATGGGTAGATTTCAAGCATCTTTTCCTTAAGCCTTTAAGTCGGCCATCGATTTCCTCTTCCTCAGGATCCATGCCCATCTTCTAGGCCTCTCCAGTGTGCTGCCACATCACCACCACCTCATCGCCCTAATATCGCCTGACTTTCTACACCACCACGTGTCACACTGGCTTAATGCGGCTTATACCCTAGATCTTGATCATCTTTTCATTAAGCCATTAAGTCGGTTGTCGATCTCTTTCACCTCGGGAAACATGCACAATTTGTAGCCTTTGCCCCACCTCACCTGCGATGTCATCCCGATGGCCCTTGCCAAAATCAATTTTTCTTCCACTATCTTCGCTTACTTGGCATGGATTTTGAGGCACTCCTACACGCGCGCCCAGAGCCTCCGAGATCCTTCTTAAAATTATCTATTGTGTGTTCTTTGTTTTAAACACGGAAAATTTCCACTTTGCAATGCATGTGGGACTAAGTTTTTTGAATTTTTTAAAATTGTTACCTATTACCTTCTTTGAATGCGTAGGCTTCTATTTTCTTTGATGGACTCCTTTTGAAAAAAAACTCTTCCTTCAATCTATCATGCAATGGCCAAAAAACATTTGTTGAGATACTGGTGAAACTTTAAAGCAAGTTATTTGGTAGAAATCCATGCAGAGTGTGGAAACAAAAAGATGCAACTGAATTGTTTGAAAGAATATCTCGAAGAAATGTGGGTTCATCAAATTCTTTAAAACATCAAGCACCCTCTTTATGCTGCAATAACCGCCCATGCACTATCTTGATATCCCACAAACATCATGCATAGCTTCTGTTCCAATGCCAATCACATTAGCTTGAAAGTTTCAAAATATCCCATGACTACATTACTCATGCTTTGATGGATCTCTATACCATTTCCAAAAACTTCACCCAAATCATCTCGTTGAAATCTAGGAGTCAACACACTGGTTCATCTACATACTAGGAGTATATGTCGATAGGTAACATGGTACAGATATAAACCAGTTACAAGATACGCACTTCATAAAGTGATTGTTCTACAAAAACAACTAAGTAAATCATTGGTAAACTGCATAGATCGCTCTCAGATTAGCCCTTGTGAACAATAGGAAATCATGCCTTGAGGCTTTGCCCCTGTATGTGGGGAAAAATTTAAATATAATGTGTATATATCCATAATTGGAATCTATAAACAACCGCTAGATACAAAGCTTCAATCCTCTAAAAATGACTACTTAGCAATTTAATTTTGTCAAATAATGATAATCTGAATAAATTGCCTTTAGATTTTCCCTTGAAAAGATATCAAATTATGTCTTAAGGACCGATCCTTGATTCTGGTAGTACACCGACATACAAAGAGCATAAGAAGTCAACTTACTTATTATAACATTCAACCGACACCAAAATATTTGCTTGCAAAGCCATCCTAGAAAACTTTAGTGATGCATTGATTGAAAACTGAATAAATCTCATTTAGATCTGACTTCATAAACTCATAAGATGACCTCCTTATGGTCTGGGGGCCTGGAATTAGATTCATTTTCACATAGAGAGAACAAATTTTCAATTGGATTGTTCTGATCATCAACTGGCAAATCAAATGTGAATCCCTAAAGTCACCCTCTTACCAAGGGTCTAACTTCCAAATCAGTAAAATTGCATGAACTTGATGTGGAATTGAATGAGAAAACTAATTAGATGGATTGGCACATGTATTAAATATTCATGGGGGAACCTTGTCATTATTTCAATATAGGAGAGCATTCAATTTTCTATGAAATTCAACCAAGTACACATTTGTGGATCCTCAGTAGGGCATTTAGAATTCTGCACTTTCACATTATGAGAAACTGAATTAATTGTAAACCAAATGACATGGGAAAACCTACCATATTAACTCATAGGAATCTGCAAATGGAAATGGAGACTATCTCTCATGCCTAAAACATCTCAGAATAATCCTTATGTCACAAGACTTAATCCGACCAAAGATACAAGCATGCAAAGTAGGTCATTTGATAAAACTGAAAAGGTACACAAGTGCAGATTTTAGGTAAACACCTTTAAACAATTGTCTCAAAAACATATCAAATATGAACTCTGAAAGCTGTAACCCACTACATTTATTCCATGATAAGTTTTTCACATGTTCTCCAACTGGTATCTCATGCAAATCATTAGGTCTAATTTTACTTGCACTCCAAATAGGCCTCTTCAAAATTTTTTTAGGGGTACTCACATTGCCTTAGAGAAAATTTCAAATTGGTCACTCCAAATTTGTGCCAAAATTGAGAGTACCAACAAGATGGAAGTGAAATATGCATTCTTGAATGGACATTTGGATGAAGTATACATAGAGCAACTTGATGGATTTCCTTTGATAGAAGATGAAGACATGGTTTGTAAATTGAAGAAAGCATTGTATGGATTGAAACAAGCATCGAGAGCATGGTATGCAAGACTAGACAGGTATCTACTTCGTCTTGGTTTCAGAAAAGGTAATACAGACAGTAATTTATATTTAAGAACTGGTGAAGATGGAATCTTAATTATAGAAGTTTTTGTTGATGATATCATTTTTGGAGGCAATGATAAAATGAGTAAAAAGTTCTCTAAAGAAATGGAAGATGAATTTGAAATGTCAATGATTGGTGAGATGAAATTTTTTCTTGGTTTTTAAATTAATCATAAAAAGAATGATATTTTTATATCGTAGACCAAGTATCTTAAGGAAATGTTGAAGAAGTTTGGAATGGAAGATTGTAAACTTGTTAGGATGCCCATGGTGTCTGGTTACAAACTTACTAGTAATGATGAAACTCATAGTGTTTTTTAGACAAAGTACAAATCAATGATTGGTGGTCTACAATACCTAACTCATAGTAGACTAGATATTCCCAATGCAGTTGGAATTGTGGCAAGATATCAAGAAGATCCTAAAGAGACACACCTTGCTGTTGTGAAAAGAATTTTTAGGTACTTGAAAGGAACATTAGAATATGGATTATGGTATGAAAAATAAGATGACTTTATTTTACAGGCTTATACTGATGTTGACTGGGTAGGTAATCTAGATGATAGAAAGAGTAAAAGTGGTGGAGCATTTTTCCTTGGAAAAGGGATGGTTTCATGGTTAAGTAAGAAGCAGGATTGTATTTCTCATTCTACTACTGAATCCAAATATGTTGTTGCTTCTATAAATTGTACACAAGGTTTTTGGACATGAAACAAATGTTGAAGGACATTGGAATAATTTTTGAAGAACCAGTATTTATCCATTGTGATAACACTAGCACAATGAATATGTCGAAGAATCCTGTAATGCATTCAAAGACTAAACATATTTCTATTAAGTATCATTTTTTGAGGGAAAAGGTAGCAGAGAAAGAGATTAGACTAGATTATATTAGCACAGAAGAATAGATAGCAAATATATTTATAAAACCTTTTCAAAAAGATGCTTTTGAGTATCTCAGAAGCATGCTTGGGGTGAGAGCCCCTCCCAGTGGTAATTAATTGATGTAGGCATGCATCAGTCCAGTGGCTTTCAGAGCTATATCATTTTATGGACTTGATGTATGGATCTACTCCTCAGGGGGAGTGATCACAGGAACACTATAGAGCACATTTGGGTGATTTTGCACTTGGATATTGGACATGAAGATTTGAAAAAGCTACACCTTACAGAAGATTAAAGAAGAGTTATGACACCCTTTTCTGTTGTTTCCAAAGGAGGAAAGATTCTATGTGAAAATCCCTACTTCTTTAGGGAGAATTGTGTTGAGGATATTGAGAAGATTGTATTGAGAGAGTACTTTTGGGTTGATGGAATTTCCCATATGTTTCCATCAATGCCAAAGGGGGAGATTTTTGGACAATGTCAGAATTGGGTACTATTGTTGATGTTGGCATTCATGTTTTGTCATTGATGTCAACATATGTTTTTGTGGAGTGAAAAGACTGGCTATTACTATTGTATGATGACTGATCGAAGTGTACAAATATTGTACAGATGGATCAGAACAAGAGAAGATGGGGATATGAAGAAGGATGTGTGATGAACTTATTCCTAAGGTTTCTTTTCTTAGTATTTCATATTCGAGATGTTACAGATGTTTTAGTGAAGATTGGTTTATGGACTATGAAAATGATGCTTGACAGAGTAAGTCTCTATGTTTTGGGTATATCTTACATGCGATGATGATTCAGGTTATGTGAGCTTAAGGGATGACAAAAGATATATTGAGGAAGATCACATGTTTTGTGATTATTAGTGACATCATTTGTGGTTTCTATTATGGAGGAGACCTATTTGTGTTTGACTTCAGAGTTGTAGTGTGTATTGTGGACTGTGAGCGTGGATTGTGGATCTTGGATTATATCTGATGTATTATAATTGATGTTTACTTGTTTTAGGTACCTTGTGTATCTTAGCAAGGGGTTAAATAATTATTTGTATATTGGGAAAGCCTAACTGGCTGACCTAGTCAATTATTGTAATAAGGTATATATGAGAGATATTTTCTTTTGAAATGATGTAGTATGTGATAGTGGAATGATGGCAAGGTAATTGAAAGGTAGAGAAGTGTGCAAGTTGTGAAGCTTGATTGGTTGTTGGATGTAGAGCAAAGTTTGTGATTATAGCACTTCATTGGAATTGACCAAGCAAAGACAGTTGTCATCAAATAGTTCACTGGATTGTATATCTCTTATATACACTTGTTCATATTGTTAATCCTTGAGGGTGGATTTAACCTTCTTTGGGAAGTGAGCCCACTGTTACTCTTGACTCCTAACAGGATCTATCCTTTAATAGGGACTATGTACTGGAATGTAGTAATAAGCTCCTAACAGGGCTAAATCATTTAACAGGGATACTATACTCTCAGTACATGATTTGTGGGTGTTATTTCCCACTGAGGTTTTACCTTTAACAGGGTTTCCTCAACAACAAGGATTGTGTTATTGTGTTGGAATTTACAGTGTTATCATTTGGATTAAAGTTTTGGTTTATAAAGTTTAATGTTTAATAATCTATATCAAAACTGATTCACCCCCCCCCCCCCNTTCCCCCCCCCCCCCCCTCAGTTGTGCTTGTGGACTTATTCCTAACACATCCATCATATGAATGTCTTCACTACTAAATGGATCATCAAAGAGAGTAAAGCTTTGTGCAAGGAAAATAGATATTTGTATTTCAATAAGCTAATGTAATGAAAAAAAGTATAAATGGACTAATCTAAACACACATAAAAATGCATGAAAATAAAATATTTTCATTATTTTTAACATGTGAAGGAAATGCAATAATGAACGAGGTCTATGAAGTAATTATGAAATCTTTATATCTTTTTTTTATCAATGAATACAAAAGTCAAAACTAAATGTGTAAAATGTATTAATGAAATGCATACAAATCATATCTAAACACCAAATTAGAATTGGAAATGTTATAAGTTGGGTTCGCCAGAATGTGTAGTGTGAAAAGGGGATCACCTTGAAGGCCTAGTTTTCTCCAATTCCTAAGACATATTAGAATATGATACCACCTCAATTTTTAGATCCAGCATCTACTAAATATTAGAGTGATTTAATTTCAATTTCAATTTATCTCAATTTTAAGGTTATTCCACAAACTGGGGTTTGACCTTGGAAAACATCCATCAATGCATCAAATTTCTTTTTCTTGTGTCTAGGTGGTAGGCTACAGAGACAAGCTTCCAAATTTAGATCAAGCATTAGAAGATTTACAAAAACCTTTTTGCAAATGCAAAAAAGCATTAGAAGATTTACAAAAATATTTTTGCAAATGCAGAAAAATCAAGACAACATTGCCCCACCCAATGTTATCCAAGTCAAGGCTACCTCGCTCACTATTGTCATTCACATTTTTGCTAATATTTTGGTAATAGGTCCCTCTATGTCCATATTCTTTAGCTCTAAATTGCTAAAGTGTGCATATTTGATCTTTGTTTTCGTGTATATATGCTGAAAAATATCATTTTTACCATATTTTACCTTAGCTTTTTTATTCCTCTTTTGTACTTGAATAGTCATTTTCAACCCCCCAAAAAAATTGTTGAATCCACTTTGCTCTTAAATATTTTGAGCCAAGTGTATCATTCTATTTTCAATGTAAAAGTGAATTAGGCCTAAGGTTCCTAATTTTCATGCATAGGCTAGTGAGCCCTATTTCACAACCTTACACACATATTTCTTTCATCTATCTTAATGACAACACAAATTATTAGAGATCAAGTTTACATCAATGACAACCCATATTTTAAAAAACAAACAATTCAAGAGAGAACTTGAGATTTTTATTTTAGATAAACAATGGATTTAAAAGTGAGAAGAGTGAGGAAAAGAGTTGCCAAGCCATTTCATAATATTCCAAGTTGTTTCCATTGACTTGAGAATGTGACAAGTTATAAAATACTAAAAAACAACCTCTAAATATTGAAAAATCATGTGACAAAAAATATGATATGTACAAATATCCGCTCAAAGAACTAGTGTCTCAACAAATAATTCTAAAAAAAGATAAGAGACAAGAAAAACATGTGGTTTATACAAAACTGGTGAGAAAAATATATCTTGAATCAATGTCTTAAGAATACTAAGAGGGAAAAGGTTGATGCAAGGGTGAATGGAACCTACTCAAATTCTAGGGGAATGAACACTAAAGTGGCTACAAAAGTATAGTTGAAATTGCAAAGAGTGTGCAATTTTTGACCCATAAAATTAAATCCATTCAAAATAAGATGGTTTTATGATAATTCATGCTCTACAAATACCAATATAATTATGTATTTGTTGGTCCAAGTTTGGCACTTGTACCTTCTTGTTTTCTGAGTCGCCCTTGTATAATTTAATCACCTTATTTTCCCCTTAATATTTTGAGTTTCCCTCAAGTTCAGTTGTTTATCAAAACATTTAGTATGTTGGGTCTTACCATGATTTAAAAAGGTGTCAAGTTTCTTGCTAACAAATTAGCTGAATAGTCTTGAACACTCTTGAACACCCTCAAATAGGCTTGAACTTCATTCAAGTTGGTTCAAGATAGTTCAAGTTAGTTCATTTTTTTGAAGAAGAGTTTGGAAAGTACATAAAGATGGCGGTGACAATTAATGAACTGATAAGCCACGAGGAATGTTGAGGTATCAGTCATGGGAATATGACATGTCAGTGCAGATGAATCATAGCAATGGTAAACCTAGCAGTATGAGGGCTTAAACTATATTGAACACATTTGAACCATCATGAACACTGTTCACTCATGTTCAAAGATATTCAAAATGAAGACAGAATGACTAAAGGTTAATCTTTTGACAACTCAGTAGTAGGTGCCATGGGAAGGTGTGCATTTAATGCTAAAAGATGGCGGGGTAAGTTGGCATGTCTGAGGTGTCCAAACAATCATTAAGATTTATGACATGGGGATTTGTGTAAATAGTAATTATGAATTGCATGCATGATATGTCAAATCATATATTTTTTCCTTTGCCTTCGTAAAGATTTGAAATTAATAATCAATTTTCTCATGCTCCCTATATTTATGTTGGTCATTTCACCTAAATTTTTTGAATTAAAACATTATTGAGAAACAAGCCGACAGAGGTAATGACATTGGAGCTCCAGTAGTCAGGGAAATATACAAAGCAAGGTGAGCTTGGCCTCCCTTTCAATAGTATTTTTAAACTTAATAGTAGATAAAAAATCCTGTAGGAAATATAATTTGCTGAAGCCATGAAATCTACTTTTCATCTGTTCAGAAGTGTATCAAGCTTGGTCTACGATGGTCCTGTAGTGTCAGACAATGACCTAGAAAATTATAATTTAGAAGGTTTATTAGGTCCCCTTGCCAATTCCCTCATGGGTACACCAGCCTTATAAATTTTTCATAGAAGGTTGTGTGTAGTTGCAACATTCCCTCGTACCATAATATGACCAGAACTAATTTTTGAATGTATTACAAATTATGATCAATAGAATGAGATAATTAGAAAAAGAGATGGTAGCATCTTGATGTCTGTCAACAGAGAAATTGTGTCTCTAGCTTTTCAAATTACAGAACAAACCTTTTCTTCTTTTTTTCCTACAAATTCCATTGTTAAGTTTAAGGAGAATAGTGATGGGAATCAAAATTCCATGGCTAAAAGCTTGTTACCTAACGCATAGAGGGGAGGCTCATAATTAAGAAATAATTTGAACATGGATCATATGCACCCTTATATCAATGATGTCATGATAATGCTGCACAGAGTAAGAGGATCACCAGAATCCTATCTTTTCTTTGATTGGATGTTCTATTATATTTAGATTATTCTAGAATGGAAGCCATTTTTAGATTGGGCTGAGTTGATTGCCAGTTCTATGAGGTAGCATCTCAATATGTCTAAACTAACTGGGAGAAATTTCTTTATGTTTTCTTACCTTATGTATTGTTTGGCTTGTAGTAGACAATGATATGGAATGCCTCATGAACCCTGGGCTGATGGCATGTGTGTTGATGAATATAATCCCAACTTACAGAAGAGTAATATTTTAAAAAATTATAGAAGGGTACATGATGCATTCATGGGTAAATTTTGTTTTGAGTTGTCCATGATCTCTATTAAAAGAATCAGTCTAGAAGCCCAAGAATTTGTGACTAAGTATGGAAGTTTATATATTTAATTCACTAAATTTACCTACATCAGGGTTGGGGTTTTTGAAGATTCACCTATGAGATTACCCATACATACTTTTGACTATTTTGTTCTAGCTTAAATTTGTAGGCAACTTGCTATTGTTCTAAAAAGATTTCTCCTTGAAGGGGAATGGGAAAAGGCCTTTCCCATTAAATTAGGTAAGCTTTCATGTGGATCCATGACCGATGCAATAAGCATAGGGAGTGACCTTCGACACTTCAACTTCAAATTCTACACTAAGAGAAGATTTTGATAACAAGAATTATGCCACTAGGAGTCTAGGGCTTAGGTCACACATGTTTCCTATTCCTCACCTTGAAGACTTTTGGGAGAGTTGTACTGATGAAACTCAAGTAAAAGAAAAAGAACATAGAAGGCTATGTATATCACAAATATTATCCATGAGACTGAAAATAAATGTAGAGGGAGTGAGTGATGATGGTTTTAGTTTGATTGAATCTGAGTTCAAGAAGTCAGCTGAACAAGATGAGTACGTCATTAACTGGGTTGAGGATGAGGAAGATGACATTGAACAAAGAATGCAACATGTGATCCACCTGACCGAAGAATGGTTATTAGCAAAAAGAAAACAAAGCCAATCTAAATCTAAATCTAAGTCAAATGAAGTTAGAGTTACCTCTTTGCCTTCCTTGGCCCCTGTTTCTAACATTTCTACACTAATTGATAATGCAAGTTCTACAAGGAAGCAACAAGTTAAGGCTAATCAAAAGAAAGCTACAACAAATTTTACAACCAGAGCTTCTTTTTAAAGGCTCACAATATCAAAGACCAAGTCTAAGATAAAGAATAAAATGGCTCAGGAGAATGTCCAAACTATCAATCTAGATGATGATAAACTCAGAGATATGAGTTACCAAATAGGTGAAGAAGAACATGTGGGAAATGATCTCTTTGATCTTGATGATGTGACACTAGAGATCATGAAAACACCAATGAAGACACTTGAACAATCAATTGTAGTTAATACAACACCAAAGTGGTTGACTTCTTCTATGAATAAAAAGTATAGTTTGGTTCCTATTTCAGTTCCTATTCAAGATATTGTCAGTAAATACATTCATAAAACTCCCAAGACCAAAAAGGTGAAGAGAACATCTCGAATGTTTGTGGATGCAAAACATGGAAGTAGACTGCTGAAGTAGCCACTTACAGACCAAAGGAAGGAGAACATGAACTCATGGCTTAATATTTTGAAGTCACTCAAGTTGAGTTGGGAACCATGGACCGTGCAGGAAAGAATCATTTATTCAAAGAAACAACCCAACAGAGGTTATTGACTTCCTCGCAAGACAACAAAGAATAGAAAGAAATGAAATAGATGATTGTGTCACTATCTCAATTCATACACACCTTCTGTAACTTTGATCCTATGCCACTAATTCAATCTCCACACGTCTTTAACCCGAACTCTAATGAAAGAAAAAATCTGTTGAAAAAAGTTCAACGTGGACGAGCCCTAGTTTCCACTATAGATGAATAGATGTATGAGGTGATTAAAAGTGGTCTCAAGTATGTCAAAGATTAAAAGTGTTCTTTGAAAGGCAATCAATTACTAACAATTGGGCAAGTGTTCCTTAATTACTAACAACTCCCTAGAAAGACAATCAATTACTAACAATTCAGAGGGAAGTGATTAAAGAACACTTGCCCAATTGTTAGTAATTGATTGTCTTTCAAGTGGGTAATAGAGTGAGTTTGTAAGAAATATTTATTGAAGGAAAAATATGTTTACTAACATATTTTTGGCGACTCTGTTGGGGAGCACAAAATAATGTAGAACTATTTTAAATGCTTTTCTTGATGAATAATCATGGTACTACCTGCAGTCGTAATGCCTAACCAGGAAGTAATCGCTCCTATTCTCCAACCAAACTTGAACTTCCAAGACACCTAGGAAGATATCATTGCCAATCTAATTGCCCTTGCTCTGAATGGAAATACCAACAATCAACAATATTAGCAAGTTCTTTTGGTTCTAGAAGAAGAAGAGGATATATGTGAATAGTTGAGAGGTCTCCCAATAGCTCAAGAAGTAGAGATTCTGAATAGATTTTTCCAAAGATGATAGAAAATAAAATACTAGATTCCTAACCATATACGAGGTCTCAAAGGAGGGAGGGAATTTTTTATGCTTTCTACGAAAGACTACAAAACCTCAAGTTTCCAACTACCTACGTCCCAAAGCCAAAAGCAAAGAGTAGGCGTCCTTATCCACCCAAAGCCCCATCAAATACATATCCATCTACTAGTATTTGGAAGTCCCTAACTTTATCTGGTATTCAAGTACCTCCCCTCGTAACAATATTTCTAGTTAAAATTATGGCACAACCGTGGGGTGGCGTAGTTGGTCCTCTCGCACTTGCTGGTCATAATTCCCTTGCAAAAGGTGTTAAGGATGTTCTTCCCAAGTTCTCTAGAGATGGTAAGGATTTTATGGAGGAAAACTTAAATTCATTTAATGTAGCTACTGGTATATTGGCAGTGTTAGCACTACCTTGTAAAAAATTTGAATTTCTTGGCCTTTGCTTTTCCTGGGCTTTCTTGTTTCAAAATTTTGTACTTTGCCACGCAAAAGAAATTAAAACCCTAAGTCATGTTATTCTATTTCGCAGTTACTTTTTCCATCCACTAAGGGCATGTGTTATAAATTGATCGCCTTGTCGCGTTACCTCAACCGAATATTTCATTTATCTTCCCGAATTTGCTTTTTCCTTATGTCGCGTAGTCTCATTTAAAATCAACATATTCCTTTGGCCTTCTGAGACTTAGCGATTCCTTTCATGTTGGGTAGTCACGGGATAACCATGTCATAAGGCTTTATACAGATGGGACCCACTGCTTAGTCGGGTGATCGCGGCAGATTCTTAACAGTTATGAAAATGTTCTCAGACTCTGCAATTACTTCATGTCGCTTTGTTGCCAAATCAAGCCAAAGCTAACAGTTAAGTCAGGCCTTCACTCGCGTGGTCTCAAAATGAAGCAGCGGTTAAGGGATTTTGATTCAGACTTTGCGACTGACCGTTTGTGGTTTGTAGTAATACTTAGTTGGGATGTCGCCAGAGCAAGATGACGACTCAGTTCTCCAGTGTGCAGTAAGTGAACCAGTGATCGAGTGACATCTGTCATAAAGTGGATGGATATTAAAAGATTATTGGGTGGTTGCCAGAAGGAAGAAAAATGATTCAGTGACTTTGAGACTAAGTACTTTTTCCCTTTAGTTGCAGTGTCTGAGAAAGATTTAAGGGAAAGCATGAAAATATGGTGATTAAACAATGGCCGTTGGTGAAGGAATAAAAGGATTTGACGGTGGTCGCGAAATCTGAGAAGAAAAGTGCCCTAAGGAAGAAGTCCTCCCAACTTGGTGATAAGGGTATGTCGCATAGTCATCAGAAGCAAAAGAGGGGCTCTTTTAATATGTCAAGGTAAAATTAAATGCTCAGGGCTTATATCTCCCAACCTGCTGACTAGGCATTGTTGCATAGTCTTGAAACAGAGATAGCAGTCGCAACATGGAGAAAACCGCTGGTTGCCAGGTCACCAGATGAAGTTAGCCATTGTGTGCAGGTCACCAGGTCACCCAGAAATGAAGGAAAACTTAAAATTGACTTGCGACTTTGATTTCAGGCTCGTCGCATGGTCACCGAATAAATATGAGGTTAAAATGAGCTAAGACCAGTTTGCAACAGCCAATGGGAGTGTGCCATGTGTCATTTTTTTGGTGATTTCTGGGCAGTATATGCATAAATATGAGATTTTCACAGAGTTTAAAATGATGCAGGACAGAAAAAAGACATGGCAAAATTCGTGTCTAAGGCCAGAACTGCCACGGATACCAGGTGGGTGGGAGTTGTTGCCAAGCTAGAAGTGAACAGATGGGAGGCGAAGCTTAAAGGATAAATATGGTTAAGCCATGAAGGAAACACCTTGTTAATTAGCTGCCACCTTATTAATTAGCTGTTGCCAAGTTGTTGTAAGCGGTCGGTAATCCTTCTCAGTATGTCGGTAGCTTGTTGCATCCTTATGCTATAAAAAGGATTCCAAGACTACTGGGAAGGGGATGGTCATTTTTCTGTCTGAAAATAATACTAAGTCAATTGCAATATATCTGGTCTTTCTGGAGAAATCTCTGTTGAATGTTGTAACTGATG
>MU227853.1:3946023-3959863 GCA_018584345.1 Thuja plicata
GTGCATGGACAATTCCTGAAACATTATTTTTCATAGTTTTCCTTGTTCCATGCATGTTAGTTTAGATTTCCCTATTTTTTGTGTAGTTTTGTGTGCTCCTGTACAGTTTAGTTTAGGTTTGCGGTCTTTTCTCTAGAGGTCTGGCTTCTAATGACAATTTTGCATTTGTCTTTCCCCAGTCGGAGCCATTGTTAGCACTGCCTTGTAAAAAATTTGAATTTCTTGGCCTTTGCTTTTCCCGGGTTTTCTTGTTTCAAAATTCTGTACTTTGCCACGTAAAATAAATTAAAACCCTAAGTCATGTTATCTGTTTCACAGTTACTTTTTCCATCCACTAAGGGCATGTGTTTTAAATTGATCGCCTTGTCACGTTACCCCAGCCAAATATTCCATTTATCTTCCCGACTTTGCTTTTTCCTTATGTCGCGTAGTCTCATTTAAAATCAACATATTCCTTTGGCCTTCTGAGACTTAGCGATTCCTTTCATGTCGGGTAGTTGCGGGATAACCATGTCATAAGGCTTTATACAGATGGGACCCACTGCTTAGTCGGGTGATCGCGACAGATTCTTAACAGTTATGAAAATGTTCTCAGACTCCGCGATTACTTCATGTCGCTTTGTCGCCAAATCAAGACAAAGCTAACAGTTAAGTCAGGCCTTCAGTCATGTGGTCTCGAAATGAAGCAGCGGTTAAGGGATTTTGATTCATACTTCGTGACTGACCATTTGTGGTTTGTAGTAATACTTAGTCGGGATGTCGCCAGAGCAAGATGATGACTCAGTTCTCCAGTGTGCAGTAAGTGAACCAGTGATCGAGTGACATCTGTCATAAAGCGGGTTGATATTAAAAGATTGTCAGGTGGTCGCCAGAAGGAAGAAAAAGGATTTAGCAACTTCGAGACTAAGTGCTTTTTCCCTTTAGTTGCAGTGTCTGAGAAAGATTTAAGGGCAGGCATGAAAATCTGGCGATTAAACGACGGCCGTTGGATGAAGGAATAAAAGGATCTGACGGTGGTCGCGAAGTCCGAGAAGAAAAGTTCCCTAAGGAAGAAGTCCTCCCGACTTTGCGATAAGGGTATGTCGCATAGTCGTCAGAAGCAAAAGAGGGGCGCTTTTAATATGTCAAGGTAAAATTAAATGCTTATGGCTTATATCTCCCAACTTGGTGACTAGGCATTATCGCATAGTCTTGAAACGGAGATAGCAGTCACAACATGGAGAAAATAGCTAGTTGCCAAGTCACCAGATGAAGTTAGCTGCTGTGTGCAGGTCGCCAGGTCACCCAGAAATAAAGGAAGAATTAAAATTGACTTGTGACTTTGATTTCAGGCTCGTCGCATGGTCGCTGGATAAATATGAGGTTAAAATGAGCTAAGACCAGTTTGCAACAGCCAATGGGAGTGTGCCATGTGTCATTTTATGGTGATTTCTGGGCAGTATATGCATAAATATGAGATTTTCACAGAGTTTAAAATGATGCAGGACAGAAAAAATACATGGCAAAATTCGTGTCTAAGGCCAGAACTGCCACGGATACCAGGTGGGTGGGAGCTGTTGCCAAGCTAGAGGTGAACACTATCAAAGAAGTGAACAGATGGGAGGCGAAGCTTAAAGGATAAATATGGTTAAGCCATGAAAGACACACCTTGTTAATTAGCTTCCACCTTGTTAATTAGCTGTTGCCAAGTTGTTGTAAGCGGTTGGTAATCCTTCTCAGTATGTCGGTAGCTTGTTGCATCCTTATGCTATAAAAAGGATTCCAAGACTACTGGGAAGGGGATGGTCATTTTTCTGTCTAAAAATAATACTAAGTCAATTGCAATATATCTAGTCTTTCTGGAGAAATCTTTGTTGAATGTTGTAACTGATGATGACCTCTGAATAAAATCTAGTTCACAGTTTCTGAAGCATTTATTGGATTTTCTGTCTTCATTTTAGCATTCTAAATTTTGTCTAAATTGAATGTTCAAGGATCATTTTCAATTTATATATCTGTAAGGCAGATTATGAAATACTTCTAGGGTTCTTTCAATGAGAGAATATACCTTAGATATATTTCAACAAAGTTCAGGGTAGCAAATGAATCTGATCGATTAGTCTGGCTAAATGTACTGAGGTAGATATATGAGGTATATCTATGTTTGTGTCAGTTTCTATAATTGCCTTAAGTTTAGTCTTCAATCATGCTGGTTAAAATTATTCACAGATGACTCCATGCCCCTAGATTGAGCACTGGTCTATTTTTGTTCAATTAAGTGACTATCACCATTAAAAATCAATCTTTACTTTCAGTTTGGTCTGTTTTAGTAAAAGTTACAGTGATCATTCCCTGTAATTCCACCATTAACAAACTAGAATAATTGAGTGATTTTGTTATTCTAAGTTTTCAAGGGTAATCCGACCCGAGTTTGTGGAGCTCAAAGTGAAGGAGGTCTCAAGACCTTGTTACTATTATCCTATTCTATGCTTGATCAGTGTCAGGGATAAATAGAGTGAACCTTCTGAGGAGTATTTTTATGACAACAAGAAAAGGGATCAACAGGCAGTACAACATGAAGATGTTATTATTATGATTTTTGCACAATCCCTAACAGAGGGAGAAGCATAATGGTTTGGCCATCTTCTTGCTAGGTCGATTACAAATTGGCAGACCATGAAGACTTCTTTTGAAAACCATTTTAAAAGTGTTGATGATGATCATTCTTTCCTAGCAAAACTTACACAAATGAAGAAGGAGATTCATGAACCGATGAGGGATTATGTGGCCAGATACAATAAGGTTATTTAAAATATTCCTACTGCTAAAAGGCCAATTCCTGAAAATCAACAATGCTTTTTTGTGAACTCCATGCCTCCAGATATTGGTTTTCACCTGAGAAGAAGTAGACACGTAGATTTAGCTACTGCTCAAATTCAAGCCACTGAATTGGAGGATGATCTAATTATAGCTGGAAAATGGAGGAAAAATGTACAAATGCTAGACACTTAAGCCTCTGCTTCTTCCTCATACCCTGTCATTCAAAGGCTAATGAATGATGTGAATACCTTGAAGAGGCAACTGCCAAAATAAGGATCTTCCTATCCTCCCATTTACCAAGACACTATTCATAAATAACCTAACCAATGGCATGAAAACACTCCTCTTTTACCTTTAAGTGAGCCAAGATTGTCCCTTGAGACTTCACCTAGAGAAGGAGTCATGTGCTATTTTCACCTAAAAACAAATCATGATGGAAATTTGTTTCCTGAGATGTTAAGACATGTGCAGATGGAAGAAACTAAGGATGTATTGGGCAAAATTATGGTAGAGGAGGTGTCTCAAGAGAGGCTTGCCGACTCTGACTCATTTTACCTAGAATATGAATCTGACTCTGAAAGAGGAGATATTTTAGTCACTCTTGAAAATCCAACATGTGCCATGCTCACTCGTAAACATACATCATCTAAGTACAACTCAATGACATCAGGTACTATCCTGAAGAATAAATAGCTTGTAAGTAATGCTTTTCCCTCTAGTTCTAAAGCTTTTGATTTTAAGATTTTACAAAGAGATGCTGGTGTTTCTTCATTTGATATTGTTGAATTCTGCAAGTCCTCTGATGTTCAAATCTTACCTGGAGAGTATTTAAGATTGAATCCCAAAGATCTTGACAAATTAGTGATATATGTCAAAGGTGATTCTTCACACCCATCCTAATCAAATTAATGCATAGTCGATCAAGCTGATGGTCCCACTCAATCTCCTATAATTGTGTCACCTTCTATTATAAATCAAAGTAACTCATCCATTGCTTCTACCTCAAAACAAAATTGTGCAATAGATGAAACAAGAAAGCCTGACCCTTTCTACATTTCTTTGCCCCTTAATGGCCTTAATTTAAGTAACTATATCATAGACTTGGGTGCTTTAAACAACATTATCTCATCCTCTTTTTCCAAGGCCTTAGGCTTGACCTTGCCTAAAACCTTTGGGAGATTTTATTTGATGGATTGTAAACAAGTACCTTTAATAGGTCAAATAAAAGATGCCCAAGCTGTTCTAGCAGCTCACCCAGATAAAATATTAAAACTGGCAATTCTAGTTGCAGATATACCTGCAAGTTATGAAATTCCTTTAAGTAGAACTTTTTGTAGGGATATGGGTGGAGAAATAAAAATGGATTGGTCAGAGGCAGTCATCCCTGTAGGGAAGAAGAAATTCAAACTGGAACCTGAAGAAAAAAATAGGTATATAGTCTTCCCATCTGAAAATCCAAAGGCTCATATTATTTTTCAAGAGTGTGAATTTGGCAATTATCTAATCTTCCCAGATGAGGTTTCTCCAAATCCTACAGCCTGTGATGAGATCATGCAGATTTGGTCAATGAAATTTGATGGCAATTTTTCTAATGCTGGGTCTAGAGTTGGTGTGGTTCTTAAGGGTCCAGATGGAGAGTATCTTCCCTTTTCTTTCAAGCTGGATTTTAAGAAAACTAATAACACTCCTAAATATGAGGCTCTGTTATTAGGATTACAAGAAGAAAGAGCACACGGAATTAGAATACTTGTGGTGAGAGGCGATGCTGAGCTGATAGTTAAGCAAGTGAAGGGTCAGTTCACAGTTAAGAATGAACCCTTGAAGCATTATAGAAGTTTAGTTTGGAACAAGATTGAAGCTTTTGAGGCTTTCTCTATAGAAGCCATCCTAAGAAGCATGAATTCATGTGTTGATTCTATAGTAGTGTCAACATCCTTATTGCTTCCTCATCCATATTTTAAAATGGATACATATAGAATAGAAATGATATATATACTTTCCTTTCCTGATAAAATTGAGCATTTGCAAGTATTTGAAGATGATGCTCGTATAAATGACTTCATGAAATGTGTAGAAATATTTGCATCCACTTATTTTGAAGGAATGAATAAAGCATGTGAAGAATCCAGTTTTGGGTCACCACCATTGGAAGAAGTAGTTCAGTTAAAAGGAAATACAATCCCTAAAGGGTTGCTCTCTCTTGAAAGTTTGTTTTCCAGGAAAGATGATAGTTACATCCCAAGAGGAGGTTTGCATTATGAGGTATTGAAATAATATGATAAAATTAATAGTGGAAGTAGAGTGAAACCAAGATGGATATTTGTAGGCAAAACTCTGTCCACTCAAGAAAAGAAAAATATACAACTCTTTTTAACTACCTATACATGGATGTACACACCTGGAACTATGATGATCTAAAATATTTCAAGGACTAAAAGTTTAGTCACCATATACCCCTCAAACCAGAATCTAAACCCTTCCAACAAAAGCTCTGAAGTTATAACCCCAAAGTATTAGAGGCTATTCTGTTTGAAGTGGATAAAATGTTAAAGTAAAGAATCATATATCCTATTCATCACTCGACATGGATTGAAAACATTGTTCCAGTGAGGAAGAAGAGTGGAGAAATAAGGATTTTCTTTGATTTCCACAATTTAAATCAATTCAAATTAAAGGATAATTATGCCTTGTCGAAGATGGAGCATGCCTTACAAACTATAGCCAGATCTTAGATGATGTCCTTGCTTGATGGATTTTTAGGCTACAATTAGGTTAGTGTGGCTGAAGATGATAAACACAAAACTACTTTCACTACACCTTGGGGAACATTTGCATATAATAGAATGTCCTTTGGTTTGATCAACGTAGGGGCTACTTTCCAAAGGGCTATGGAACCTTCCTTTTCTAACATGAAGAACATGATAATAGTGATTTATATTGATGACTTAATGGTTTATTCTAGGAGAAGAAAGCATCACCTCAAAGAGATCCAGTCAGTTCTTCAAACGTCTAGAGATCATGGTATATCTCTCAACCCCACAAAGTATGTATTTTGTGTGAAAAAAGGTAAACTTATAGGTCATATTGTCTCCAAGGAAGGAATCAAGATTGATCCTGAGAGAGTGAGGGTTATTCAGCAAATTGGTCTTCCATCAACTAGGATAGGGGTTAAATCATTTTTTGGACAAATCAATTTCTTGAGAGCTTTTGTACTAGATTTTCCTGAGCTGACTAGACATATTGTAGGGATGATGAGAGAAAAACAACCTTTCAAGTGGAAAAAATATGGTAAAAAGGCCTTCAATGAAATTAAAACTGTTGTGGCATCCGCTCCTGCCTTAGTTCACCTGGATTATAAGAAATATTTTATTATTTATTGCTATGCCTTTGATCACACATTGTCAGGGATATTGACTCAAAAGGTTGATTCTAAAAATGAAGCACCAATTTACTTTATGAGTACTTCGCTAAAAAAAATGAGCTTAAATATTCCTCTATTGAGAAGCAAGCTTTTGTCATGGTAAAAGCAGTAAAATAGTTCAGGTTTTATATCCTTCACTCGCATTCTATAGTGTATGTTACTAATTTTGTTGTGAAAAGTTTACTCACTCAACAATAAATAGCGATGAATAAGAGAGCAACATGGGTAACCAAAATATAATAGTACAACCTAACGATAAGACCCACCAAACTGGTTAGAGAAAGGGGTCTATGTAAGTTCATAGAAGAGAACTCAAAGGAATGAGAAGAACCACAGAATGAAGTATCTCAGGTACTATTGGTTAGCTTAACTAATTCTTGGTTTTGTAATATAGCATTTTATCTAACTTATGGAGAGTGTCCTACATGATTAACACCCAAAGAAAGGTTTAATTTAAGACTCCAGGCAGCCAAGTATAGGCTATGGCAAGGCACTTTATTCAAGAGGAGCATAGATGGAACTTTCCTCAGATGCGTGGATAAAGACCAACAATTGCAATTGTTGAGAACTTTTCATGAGGAGGCCTACAGAGGACATATTTATTCAATTGTCACAACTTTTAAAATTCTTTTCAATTTTTTCTATTGGCCAGGCATGTTTAAAGATGCTTATGCATATGTTAGGAACTATGAGAAATGCCAACTATTTTTAGGAAGACCTCATTTAGAAGTTCTACCTTTAAAACATGTTGCGGTGAATGAACCTTTCAAGTAGTGGGGCTGGATTTTATTGGACTAGTTAATCCTCAATAAAGTGCTTGACATATCTACATTTTAATAGAAACTGATTATTTGACCAAGTGGGTTGAAGCTATTCCAACCAAAAAAGAAAACTCTCAAGTGGTGTGTGACTTCCTGAAAGAGAATATCCTTGTACACTTTGGAGTGCCTCCAAATATTGTAGCTCGGATAATGCTACATATTTTTCATCACAAGAGCTAACCCTTTTCTACTATGATCATAGTATTTCATTGTCTCATTCCTCAGATTATTTTCCACAAGGCAACAGACAAGAGGAATAAAGTAATAAGAATTTGGTTTCCATCATGAAGAAATTGGTGGATGACAGTGGTAAAAATTGGCATAAGAAACATTTTGAAGCTCTTTGGGATGAAAAAATAACTCTGAAAAGAGAAATTGGTATGGAGCCTTTTGAGTTGGTCTATGGAGTGGGTGCTCAAGTGTCACTTCCCCTGGAACTATCGGCAACAAGATTGCAAATAGCTATCGAAGATCATACTTTCAGAGATTTTTTAGAAAAAGGGATTATGTACCTACACAAGCTAGAGGAAGAAAGAGAAGCATTGGTGGATAAAATTATTGAACACCAAGCCAGGATTAAGAGCATTTTTGACATAAGAGATAGAAATCGAAGATTCATGAAAGGAGATGAAGTGTTACTCTAGGATAAGAGGAAAGAACCAAAAGGAGCACATAGAAAATTTGAATCATTATGGAAGGGGCCTTTTCTTATTGAGTAAGAACTAGGATCAAATGCCTTTAAACTGACTTATCCAGATGGGACAATTTTTCCATTTTCTTATAATGGGGAGGACTTAAAAAATTTTAAACTTTGAGGCTCTCATTGTGTAAATTTTTGTACATATTAGGTCTAGTTTTCTTTCCTGATGTTTGTTTTCCCCGTTCCTATTTTCGTTGTGTTTTTCCTTTCCCTTTCAGTTTTTCCATAACCAGAGTTCTGAGTTCTCTACCTTTTTCCAAAAGAAGTCCCCAGTCGAAGCCGATCTTAGTCCAAGTTTGACGCTTGTACCTTCTTGTTTTCTGAGTCACCCTTGTATAATTTAATCACCTTATTTTACCCTTAATCTTTTGAGTTTCCCTCAAGTTCAGTTGTTTATCAAAACCTTTAGTCTGTCGGGTCTTACCATGATTTAAAAAGGTGTCAAGTTTCTTGCTAATAAATTGTTTGAAGAGTCTTGAACAGTCTTGAACACCCTTGAACAGGCTTAAACTTCATTCAAGTCAGCTCAAGGTTTTTCAAGTTAGTTCATCTTTTTGAAGAAGGATTTGGTAGGTACATAAACATGGTAGTGATGATTAATGAACTGATAAGCCACGAGGAATGTTGAGGTATCAGTCATGGGATTATGACATGTCAACACAGATAAATCATCAAAATGGTAAACCTGGCAGTATGAGGGCTTAAACTATATTAAACACATATGAACCATCACAAAGATTTTTCACTCATGTTCAAAGATATTCAAAAGGAAAACCGAATGACTAAAGGTTAAAATCTTTTGACAACTCAGTAGTAGGTCCCATGGGAAGGTGTGCATTTAATGCTAAAAGATGGTGGGGTAAGTTGGCACATCTGAGGTGTCCAAACAATCATTAAGATTTATAACATGGGGATTTGCATAAATATTAATTATGAATTACATGCATGAGATGTCAAATCATATCTTTCTACCTTTGCCTCCATAAAGATTTGCAATTAATAATCAAGTTTCTCATGGTCCCTCTATTTAAGTTGGCGATTTCACTTAAAATTTTTAAATAACAACATTATTGAAAAACAAGCGGATGGAGGTAATGACATTAGAGCTCCATTAGTCAGGGAAATCTCCAAAGAAAGGTGAGTTTGGTTGCCCTTTCAATGGTATTTTCAAATTTAATAGCAGAATAGAGAATCATGTAGGAAATATAAGTTGTTGAAGCCATGAAATCTACTTTTCATCTATTCCAAAGTGTATCAAGCCTGGTCTGCGATGGTCCTGTAGTGACAGACACTAACCTAGAAATTTGTAATTTAGAAAGTTTATCAAGTCGCCTTGCAAACGCCCTTGTGGGTACACCAGCCTTAGAAATTTTGCATAGTGGGTTGTGCGCAGCTGCAACATTCCCTCTTGTCGTCATATGCCCAAAATGGATTTTTGAATCTATTAAAAATTATGATAAATGGACTGAGACAATTAGAAAAAAGAGATGGTAGTGTCTTGATGTCTTTCAACAAAGAAATTGTGTCTCTATCTTTTAAAATCCCAGAACAACCATTTTCTGCTTTTTCTCCTACAAATTCCATTGTTAATTTTAAGGAGAATAGTGATGGGAATCAAACTTCCATGGCTAAAAGCTGGTTACTAAACCCACAGAGGGGAGGTTCAAGATTACCCAAAAAATTGAACAGGAATCATATGCACCCTTATATCAATGATGTCATAATAATGCTCCATAGAGTAAGAGGATCATGAGAAGCCTTTCTTTTCTCTGATTGGATGTCTTTTATATTTAGATTATTCTAGAAGGAAAGCAATTTTTAGATTGGGCTAAGTTGATTGCCAGTTCTATGAGGGAGCAACTCAAAATGTCCAAATTAACTGGGAGCAGTTTCTTTGTCTTCTTACCTTATGTATTGTCTGGTTTGTAGAAGACAATGTTATGGAATGCCTCATGAACCCTAGGTTGATGGCACGTGTGTTTATGATTATTATCCCATCTTACCGAAGAGTAATATAATTAAAAATTATAGAAGGGTACGTGATGCATTCATGGGAAAAAAATGTTTTGAGTTGGCTGGGATCTCTATTAAAAGAATTAGTCCAGAAGCCCAGGAATGTGTGACTAAGTATGAAAGTTTGTATATTCAATTCACTAAATTTACCTACATCAGGGTTGGGGGTTTTAAAGATTCACCTATGAGATTACACAGATATGCTTTTGACATTTTTGTACTAGCTAAAATTTTTAGGTAACTTGCCACTATTCTAAAAAGATTTCTCCCTGAAGGGGAATGGGAAAAGGCCTTTCCCATTAAATTAGGTAAGCTTTCATGTGGATTCATGGCCAATGCAATAAGTATAGGGAGTGAGATTCAACACTTCAACTTCAAATTCTACACTGAGAGAGTAGGGTTTGATAACAAAAATTATGCCAGTGAGAGTCTAGGGCTTAGGTCAAACATGTTTCCTGTTCCTCACCTTAAAGACTTCTAGGAGGATTATACTAATGAATCTCAAGTAAAAGAAAGAGAACAAAACAGGCTATGTGTATCACAAATTTTATCCATGAGTCTGCTAATAAATGTAGAGGGAGTGAATGATGATGGTTCTAATTTGATTGAATCTGAGCTCAAGAAGTCAGCTGAACAAGATGAGTATGTCATTAATTGGGCTGAGGATGAGCAAGATAACATTGAAAAAAGAACACAACATGTGATCCACCTGACTGAAGAATGGTTGTTAGCAAAAAGAAAACAAAAATAATCTAAATCTAAGTAAGATGAAGTTAGATTTACCTCTTTTCCTTGCCTGGCCTCTGTTTCTAACATTCCTACACTGATTGATAATGCAGGTTCTACAGGGAAACAACAAGTTAAGGCTACTCGAAAGAAAGCTACAACAGAGTGTACACACAAAGATTCTTTTCAAAGGATCGCAAGGTCAAAGATTGGGTCTAAGATAAAGAATAAAATGGTTCAGGAGAATGTGCAAATTATCAATCTAGATGATGATAAACTTGGGGATATGAGTTACCAAATAGGTGAAGAAGAACAGGTGGGAAAAGATCTCTTTGATCTTGATGATGTGACGCTGGAGATCATGGACACACCAATGACGACACCTGAAAAATTAGTTACAGTTAATACAACACTAAAGTGGTTGACTTCTTTTGTGAATAAGAAGTGTAATTTGGTTCCTATTTCGGTTACTATTCAGGATATTGTCATTAAATACATGTAGAAAATTCCTAAGACCAAAAAGGTGAAGAGAACTGCTCGATTGTTTGTAGATGCAAAAATAGGGAAGTGGACTATTGAAGTAGCCAGTTACAGACCAAAGGAAGGAGAACATGAAATCATGGATGAAGATTTTGAAGTCACTAATGTTGAGTTGGGAATCATGGACTGTGCAGGAAAGAATAATTTGTTCAAAGAAATAACCCAACAAATGTTATTGACTTCTTGAAAAGACAAAAAATAAAAGAAAGAAATGAAACAAACGATTGTGTCACTATCTCAGTTCATAAAAATATTCTGCAACTTTGATTCTATGCAAATAGTTCAATCTCCACAGGTCTTTAACCCAAACTCTAATGAAATAAAAAATCTGTTGAAACAAGTTCAACGTGGTTGGGCCCTAGTTTCCACTATAGATGAATGGATGGATGAGGTGATTAAAAGTGGTCTCAAGTATGTCAAAGATTCCCATGTTTTTATTTATGATACCGAAGCCCCGGTGGGAGAATTGTAGACACAACAACAAGTATGTGATAGAGAAGAAGAGAAATGGGTTTTTGCTATGACAAAGTTCCTGGAGATTGAAAGGTACGACTATGCCAAGTTCTGCACTGAAAAGTCTTTGAAATCTTGTGATGATTCAACCTTCTTTGTTTTAAGGAAGAACATTGGCTGGTGTATTTTGACCATCATGAATACTATAACCAAAACTAAGTATTGTGAAACTGAGGCTAAACAAATCCAGAAGGCTATGTCGGACGAGCTGAAAGTTATCAATTCTACCTATGCATATTAAACAAGTTATGGTGATCAAGAATTGAAAGGAGCACTGGGAGCATTTGAAGCTACCACAAACATAATTAAGGAGAATATTGACCCAAAATCCACATACTTCACAAAGATGGCTAGGATTGAGTCCTTGCTTTACCTATGCATTGATCAACTTCTAGGGATAATTGAAAAAGTAAAAAAATTGAAATGGAGTATGAAGCCTCAATGGCTAGGATGCTGAACATGAAGACTCCACATTTTCAGTCGCTAAGGAACTTATCCAAGCATACAAAGAATGGAAGCTGACTCATTCTGTTGTTGATGAAGGAGAAATCCCTGATGTAAGTGAAGAACATGTCGCTGATAAGGATCCTGATTTGGAAGTTTAGTTTCTTTTAATTGCATGCAAACTTTTAAGGACAAGTGTACTTTTTACTCTGGTTCTATTTAAGTAACTGTTGGTCTAAGAGGTCGGGTTTTCAAGGAGACCTCTCGGTTTGTTGAAACTATAAGTAGGACAGTTGGAAGTTGTTAAAGGGTTCAAATATTTTTGAGAAAACTAGATAAATTTTGATATAGCTTATTAGTTCTTAGCTAGATACGTAAATGAATCTGGTTTACTGTGGAAACAATATATGTACATTTTTGTATGTGCTGCAATATAGATATACATATATGATCATATTTCAAATCTGTGCTATTTGAAATGAGTGGATGACTGTTCTTTTCTGACATTTTAATTCATTTTGTATTGTGTTTTGAAAGTTTCATAGTAACTTGACTTGATCTGTAATCTTTTATCTCATTTTTAAATCACTATCATTCATTTTTTACGTAGTTATCATTTGCAAAAATATGTTCATTTTCTCTCTCTTTTCTTTTAAGTTTCTTTTCTTTACGTAATGTCGTTGTGCTTGTCATCTAAGAATGATAAAGCATCATTTCTAAGCTTTTTGGCCAAAAGCCAAACTCATAAATTAGTATTAGAAATTTATTGAAGATCAATTCTAGGGAGTTGTACCTAAGATAAAATTCAGAGGGAAGTGATTAAAGAACACTTTCCCATTTGTTAGTAATTGATTGTGTTTCAAGTGGGTAATAGAGTGAGTTTGTAAGAAAGATATATCAAAGGACAAATCTGTTTACTACTAGTATTCTAATAAATAGATAGCATTGAATCAAATAAAAGTGGTAAAGTATTAAGATAGAATCTTCATCTTGAGGATAAGTGGTTTTCTCAACACATAATGCATGACATGAAAGTTTCTAAGACATATTTGGATGAAGATAAAGAAGGAAAATTAGAACACCCAATTTTGTAATTTTATTATAACCACCTTATGATAAATGTAAAGAATATGTCATTTATAACTTGTAGACTCACCTTAGGAATTGCAAATTACTTTTTAACTAGGGATTAAGGCATAACAATTTGGGTAGTTTTACCTCATTATCTCCTAATTACTATTTGATGGCTTAATGTATGATTCTATATATTCAGTTGATACTTAAAATGGATGTTTCATTATGATTTTATAGGAATAAATATGCTAGTATATTTTACTTAAATTATTTAGTTGTTATCATCCTTGATGCAGGAGCATCCTGGGTGTAAGGGCAATCTTGCATCACCCAAAAATATTTCTGTTTTCTTTTCAATAAGGGCTACCTTGTGCAGAGCTGCTATTTATGGAAACTTGCTATTTTTAGTAAGTTAGCCATACGATCTCAGAATGTTCTGATTTTGCATGTGGAGGTTCATCTCAGTCGTATCAGCTTGCCAGTAAAGTTTCATGGCTAGATCAGGTCTAGTTTTGAAGATATTGAAAATTTTCGGTATTGAAAACAAGGTACAGAAAATTCGAGGTCAGTTTTGAAGGCTTTAGAGGCCCCGGATGAGGTCGAAGCTTGGGCTCGATGATGTTTGCATCATCGAGTAATTGTAGAGCGCTTCGTGGCATTTTCGAAATGGGGTTATAATAGTCAATCGAGTCAACTGGTGATGACTTATGGTCTCCGGAAGTTGGGTCACCTGAAATAGCAGAAAATAATTTTCCTTCAAAAATTTTCGGGTTTCAAAAGTTATTTTGA
>MU227853.1:3964990-3975137 GCA_018584345.1 Thuja plicata
CAAAAATTTTTGGGTTTCAAAAGTTATTTTGAGCCGACTTTGATGTACTAAATTGAAAAATAAAATAATTCTAAGTTTGGTCGGCCCTAAGGGCTAAATTTCTGGAACCTTCTCGGGCGGTGGAAATGGCCTATATAAAGAAGGCCCGTAGTGTTGTTTTAGGCAGTTCAGAATAGTTCTGGGTAGTAGATCTGGGTAATAATTCGAGGCTTTGTCCTACAGAATATTGTAAGGGAATGCCCATGTGGCTTTGCATATTGTAATTCTGAAAGTTTGTAATTCCACATTTGTGGAGATAATAAGAAGCCAATTTTCTGTTCTTGCATATTGTTGTTGTTTCTCTGTTTATGTTATGTGTTTGTGGTATTAAGGGGAGCACCCTTCATCAATCCTACAAAGGAATAGATTATAAACGTATATTGTAACCATTAATTATTAAATAATACATTAATTTTTATTTGAGTGTGATATTTTTCATAAAAAAAGTTTGCACATGTGAAAATATTGTTATGGTATATTACCTTTTTTACTTGTTACTCTTTCATCAATTAGATTTTTGCATATGAATCCTCTCATAGGTTAGGGTAGGCATCTGTTACCCCACATTGCTTGATAATGAGAAATAGTGAATATTCATACAAGGAAGGTGGAGAATTATTGATATATCGTGAAAGGATATTAAGTATTCTAAATGGTAGATTTTATTTGAAATAAGGGAAATGAAATACAATAGCTTGTTTTAGTATAAAAAGGAGTTCATTAATCCATTTATAGTATGGATTTATGTCATTTCATAAATTTCAAAAAAATGGGGATTTTATTCTAAACATATTGATAATCTATTGAATGATTTTTCTTCTCCTTTGAAGAACTAGTCTATTTGATGTTTGACATATCATGAGTGAGGATCATTTAATATTATTAGGATACTGGGATAGGTTATCATTAAGTAGGAACTTGAGCTATAATATATTAATATTTTACACATCAAATCGAATCCTTAGAACCAAGCCTTATTGTAAAGTGGATCAAAATCCTATTAGAACATTTTTAAAAAGAATCTCATCTCTATCATCTAGAGAGATAGACATAATTATAAAAGAATATCATGTTGTTGGTGTACACATTTACAATATGCACAATTTCTAAAGTTTACATAAAATTTATGTAATTTAGTTGCATACAGTTGTACATTGTTAGGAATATTTTGTTTAGGAGTGGTTTTACCTACTTTATTTTCCAATTGGGCTATTTTTGGACTTCACTCTTGTATTTTTATTTATGAGAAATTTTTTTGCATAGCATAATACATCTTATTCCCATCAATATATTTGTTCATTGACTAGTGAAATAGATTCTTTTGTGTAGCTTCTCTTTGTTTCTATGAAGGTTTGTTTAGCTAGTAGCATAGGCTCCTAGCTGAATCATCAACCCCTTCCCTACAAGAGTATAACGTAATGTGCTCATCTAGAAATGTATTACAAAAGAAAGCAACACATTGATTAAGATATAAAAGGACTGACCAATAATTATTTAATATGTTGATGAAATTTGATCCATTTCATCATAGTAGTTTGTTTCCTTGATGACTTGATCTAAGATCAAGAGTAGTGATTTAAGAATTAGTACGTCTTTTATCATTGAATCATTGTTCTTTTACCTCTAGTCATATCAAAAGAGGAATTCAAAAAATTCATATATCAAAGTTTTAGTAAACCCAAAGGACTATTTCCACCCATCACTACATAAATGATTATTTAAACCTAGGGCAAGTTCATACTTAGTCCTTTTTAGGAAGCACTATCATTCTTGATCGACAAAACTAAATTATAAGATACACTCACACAGAATGAATGGTGCAACGTCATCTCCTCCTAAATAATATACTAAACCAAACAACTATAAAGAACATCTATTTCAAAATATTACTAGATGCTTCTTTACACTCATTTTTCTGATAACAATAATACTAAGATAACAAAAACTAAACAAAGAATATTGAGATGAACACAAAGATGATTATTCATGTTTTGATTATTTTTTTTGTATTAAAAATAGTTTACCAATAAGTACATCAGTTTGTCTATCATGATTGGTATGAGCCCCTAATTGGAAAACAACCATTATACCATTACATTTTCAGCATCACAACAAAAACATCAAATTAGTTGTATTAGTCTATGTGTCAGAAGCTATCCTGTACAAAAATTGAAAGATCAAGAGAGTTTCACTGATTGAAATGCATATATAATATAGATATTAAACATCTCATTTCCCTACTATATTATTACTACCCGCATCCCTATCTATTTCAAATCTCCCCAAAGGGGGGTCTATCTCTAATGCTGCAACTGCATCCCAATTTGGGGTATCCAAGAGCCTTAGTTTCTTTTTTCTTTCTCTATGTCCTCCTTATATATACCTTTCTCCTGCATAATTTGATTGAGAGCATTTAATTCATCTTGATCTAACATATATCTTTGTAAGAATTAAAGAAGTGGATAGATTTGATGTCATCTTTGTAGATTAGCAGTGCCCCTTCATGTACCAATATCATGGATCTATTCTTTGGAATCTCTAGAGATGCTGAGACCTACAACATTATATGTAAGAAAGTGAGTTTACAATTAAACTCACTTACATTCCTTCTTTTGCTTTGAAAGAACATACCTCCTCATTACTCTTGATCCACAAAAACCACAAGACTTCACTAAAAAGAACATACCAAAAAGAATTCAATTTACTGTCAAAGCCATCAACATAACTAGCAATAATTTCAAACCAAGACAAACGAGGTCTAGAATTTCAGTTAATAGGTTGACCAATAAACAAGGACCAGACAAGTTTGGCAAAGCTATAATCAAAGAATAGATGACTGATAGACTCACAGGTGTTACACAAAGGACAAAGAAGTGTGGAAAGACCAAAAATAGAGAGCACATCACTAACAACTCTTTTAAGCAAGACTAACCATCTAAAGCATTTTTTCTTGGGTTCACAGGGTTGGTGCCAAAACCGGTTGAGAGAAAAAGTCTACTTGGACTCTGGGCAATCAATGCCCCAAGACTCATTAATCCATTTTAAGATCTTTATATCATCTTTAAGAATTTGATATAGTTTCTTCACCTTAACATTCTTCAATGGAGTATCACCCTTCCAGTTTATCTATGCTAGAAACTTATTAGTAGAGAGAACTCTTCCAGAGAAGAAGGGCCATGTGGCCTTGCACACCAATGTATATGTTTTCTTATGTGACTAGGGAATATCAAACAACATACACAATTCCTCCCATATCCCCACTCGGTTGCACACCATGAGATAACTAATGGTGACAATGCCTAGAGCATTCCATGTTCTACCTGAACAACATTGTGTTAATACCAACGGTTGATCATTGAGTTTCACTCCCCACCAAAGAGATCTGTCAATCATTGAAAATGTAGGAGACTATCCAATAGCATCTCGAGAGCCAAGATACCCTCTAACATGGGTCCATGCCTTCCATAAGGACGCAAAAATAACATATCCAAAAAGGTTTGATTTTAAAATCTTCTATTTGCATATCAGACAATCCCACCTCATTCCACCCCTTGCCTTTCTTGGGCTTAGACAAACAAATATTGTTCCTAATTAAGATTTTCCATGGCTCATTTCCATGGATAGCCTTATGAATCCATTTTGCTGCAAGTGCAATCCCTTGAGACTTCAAGTCTTTCAATCCAAGTCCACCAACCTCCCTTGGAGTACAACTCATGTTTTGATTTGAATATCTATATTTGATAATATATAGATGATGAATTGTTTCATAATCCTTATTAGATTTTTCATAGAAAAAAAGAAAGAAAAATCATATCTATTTTAAGAGTGTTCACTTAAATATACATTAGTAACACCTATTTAATCATTAAAATGGTGTTAAGCTTTTACAAATATGTGTTTAGATATGAAAGATAAATTTGAACCCATAAAACATTATCGTATCTAATTCTATTTGATAGAATAATACTGCATATATAAGAATATTTAAAAAAACTCACATATCTCAAATTATATCCATATAAAATAAAATAAGATGGTTTGAGGATAATTCGTAGTGTACATATATCAATATAATTACTCTTACAAGAGCATGGATTATACCAACAAATAAAACTGTGGAGAATTTTGCTCCCTAAACATAAGTGGTTGTCCATTCGATCCTTGACCGCGTATCACATAATGTAACACAAATTGACAGTAATATTCAATGAATCATATGCGCATAAGTAGTCTAATAAACTACTCTTATTGACGGATGCACATATTATCAACATTAAAGCCGAGTATTATCTTCAACATTACAAAAATGGAATAAATGGATTCGCCGAGTATTATCTTCAACCTTACAAAAATGGAATAAATGGAATAGAATCCAATGCCTTTACGAAAGTAAATGAAGAGAGATGCTGTCAAACATTTTCTAATAATGATTCTACACAACGTAACAGTATTGAACTCTTAATGCCCATTTGATTTTTTAGTGGCAAATCTGTTAACCAAATTGAATGTATTAATGTTTCTTACGGTCTCGATACATTTTCTTTCAAGAACGTCTTTAAAAGGCATCTGGAAGTGGGCATCTTTTCATGGTGCAGTAAAACCGTTCATCTTTATTGATTAATTACTTTTTCTTTCAAACACATTAAGGAAGAATAAAAGGAATCAGAGTTCTAGCAGTAATATATTTATCCCATCGAATTCCATGTGCGTTAGAGAAGGTGACCTAGCCGTCCAGACTAACTTTGGGCACTTATAGATCTTAAATTGTAAGTTAAGATTTCGGTTTTTGAGTATTTATGGATTTCTGTAGAGACTGTCGATCACAAAGTGGTAAAAAAATAGTCTTTTCAAAGTGCTATCCGATATCTGTTATGTTCTTGCACCAATAACCGTTTACTAAAAAATGGAGTACTTGTGACCAAATGTCTTAATAGTCATTACAAAATGTCCCAATAGTGACGCACAAATAAGACAATTACCAACCAAAAAAGGTAAACAATGATAGAAGGTCAATATGATGACGAAAAGATTACGGTTTTTAGACCCCTAACGATTACTGAGTCATCTCCCCCTACATGGATTCTTCTTGGTAAGTTGATGCCAAGATGCCTGACCTAAAATTAAAATTGCATGCAATATAACTTGATTCAATTACTTGTTTGGAGTTGAAACCAGACACTTTGCATTTGGGAATGGGTTTTGATGCAACGCACACAGAAATACTTGCATGGTATTGCCCATAAAGTTGTAGACAAGTTGGGGAAGGAAAATCAGCAACAGGAAAATCAAATCAGGGAAAATATAAAGTTTGGCAGAAGTCAGGACTGACAGACGCAGACATTAAAGTCCTTCTGTCTATTCACTATTTTAGGCAAAATTAATGTCGTAATTGCGAGTCTGACTAAGCAGAGGAGAATAAAAGGGGGACAGGTTGTCGAAAAGAGCAAAAAAGAGGTTCACTATGGTGTCTACTTTTTAAAAGCAGCGATGGAGTTAATGTTTAGAGAAGACAGCAGGTATCACCGCCTTTTGGCCGCCCAGCAGCTGTTTTAAATTGTTCATTGAAGATGGTATATGGAATACTGTTTATCATTTAGACTATACTATTTAACACATTTAACAAAAATAAATAAAATGGGTGGAAACAACCACTTTCTAAAAGTTCGAATGGAGAAATCATAACAAAATGTGGACATGATTTCATTAAGCAGTTATGAGGCGAGAGTGAGAGAAAAAGGTAGGGGTAGGTGGGTCTTAGCCATCCAATTTATCATGTAAGGATATTAGTCATCCTTTTGATTCAATTCAAAGTAGTAATGGAAGAGTTTCAGCTATAATAACTTTTGTATCAGTTTGAATAGAAGAAATAAGTAGCAGTTGCATGTTTTTATACATGCAATGGTGTGTCATAAGCACTTAGATTTTTTAAAATGTGAAAAAAAATTATTGAAAACTTCTTGATCTGAATTATACCAATTTATTTAATCAGCAAACCAAGTTCAATCTATAGATTATTACATACATAACAATGTATTTACTTACTCTAAATAATGAAACTTTTTTTTTTTACCATTCCAATATTTTATCACTCAAATACAATCCCCCCCACAAAAAAAAAAAAAAAAGTAGAAGAATAAATAAATAAAATATTAAAAACACAGCCAAAGAACTAATCACCTAAACTTAATTGAAAAAATAAGTAAAATATATATATATATATATATATAGTCTAATTGAAAAAAATTAATCACCTAATTGAAAAAAACTAATCTTAATTAATAATCAAATCTAACCTAAATTAATAATCTAAATTAACAACAAAACTTAAACTAAATTAAAATAAAACCAATTTAAGTTACAAACTGTTATAAATTAAAAAGCTAATATAATTTATTTGTATGTGCACATTAAAAAGAATCTTTTACTACAGAAATAAAATTCAATTTCTGCATACAAATAGATGAATAATTTGTTAAATAATTAATTTATTTTTATGTGCACATTAAAAAGAATCTTTCAATTTAAATTAAAAATCAAATCAAACATAAAGACCATAAAACTAAGAATTAAAATTAGTAATACAAGTGAACTTAACTCATAATAGTACTTTCTAAAATATAAATATTTTTTAATGAAAATTTGTGTAAAACTATTTCGAGTAAAAAATGTCACTCAAGAACTGACATTTTTCTGAAAAAAAATCAACAAAGCCTATCGGCTTAATAAAAATAGCTGAAGAAAGTTGTCACCATCTAGCTAGTAAGTAGTCCCAAATGAAAAATAAAATGACAGTGAAGAGTGGTCATCTTTGCTGAGTACAATTTATTTTCATAGGACGCATGAGAATGAGCATCTTGGTTGCCATGAATTTATTGGCTTCAGCCTCAATGTTGCTACAAGACAAACACCGACCTCTAGTAGAATTGAGAATTAATGGACGTTACCGAACAATATTAATACATGATGCAGCGTTGAAAATTGCATATTTGCACAATTTTACATATACATTTTGAACCTGTCTTAGACCACTTTTTAATGATAATTTTTTATATTTTTATAAGAAAGATTTTATATTGCATTAAAAAATTATAAGATGTTACCAACCTACAAACCTTATTTCACTAGAAAATATCTTCAGGACAGGAACACGACTTGTGGATGTCTATGTGATACGCTAGCATTCTAAAACTTTTTTAATGGATAGTTTATGGTATGTTTAAATGAGAAAGTAATGTCTCTTCCCTGTTGTTTGAGCAAACAAAACTCTCTTTCTTACTATTTTCAAAGATCTTTTGAGAACTCTCTTACGATTTTCAAAGATCTTTTGAGATAATTTTTCAAGACAACTTTTTATTCTTCTCTTTTCGGGAACAAATTGTCAAAATATTTGCAGATATCACCGTCTATCAAATTAGTTTATTATCATTCACACCACGACAACAATAGATCGTCCCTAGAGAATGAGAAGAACTACAACTACTCTAGCTATTGAAATAAGGTGTTTTACACCTTGCATAATTTTTAAAATGTTTTTATTAGTATTTGTACACATGTTAATATAGTAGAGAAGATCTATTGTACATTTATTCTATTTGTTTCATCATTTTTCCTTTTACATGGATTTTTGACATTTCGAGACAATGAAAAGTGTCGGGTTAGTTTGTAGCATTCACAGGTCGATTGGATTGTCATATGGTCCCTACTATAACATAACTTTCTACCCATACATATTTGTGTCGTCTTGTGTCTGTATTATTTTTTATGACTAGTTTTTTTCTTTTTCACCTAACATGTTTGTTTGAAGCTACTATGTAACTTATGGTGATACAACATAACAATATTGATGCAAGATCAACTCAGATCTCTTCCTTGGAGGCATATTTGTACTAATAGAAGATTTTGTTTTTCTTTCATATCTAGGGTATAATACTGTCAAATATATTATTTTCACTTTAGTTTGTATTTCCTTTCAAACATTTATGCTCGCTAAAGTGAGAGAAAAATGAAATGTCATAAATTGCATTCTATGAAATATCACATTGCATAAACCTTCTCTTTAGTTATGCTTTTAAACCTTAATTCTAATCGAAAATATACCTTCCCAACTCGCGTACTTGATTCATCACCTATTAGGTCAAGTTTTCACCCAAACATACAAACGCCACACAAGTGTTTGAACAATTCCCTAGCATCCTATGAATATTTATAATTGGGGTAGCCTTTATAACATTAAAGTTACTGCATTTAGGCAATGTAAGGCCTCTACCAACTTGCAATGACATCAAGATTCAACTTCCTTTCCTAAAACTACTTCATTTTGTCTCCAAATCTATCTTTGAATATCATTCTTGCTAGTTATCACTCAAAAAAATCTTTATAGCATTCTATAAATTCCTTCTCTCTTTTCTTTCACTCAACACTTTTTTTATCCCATTAACACACCATTATTATTTCTACATTAACATCTTGATATTGCATTGTTACTACTTGAACAAGATCAATATCACTTCAAGGTTTTGTTGCTAATTCTTTGTACTTGCAAACTACTAAGCTCTTGTGCTTGAGGCCAGTGAATTCTTTGAGGCTATATTAACATATTGTCTTTACTTTATTAGCATAATTTTCTTTCTACTATTACATCTATATATTTTTTTTGTAAATATTATAATATATTATCTAAGGCTATCCATGGATGTAGGAACACCAAAACGTGGGTTTGACTAAGGGAAACTCCTATACAACCACTCAACCCTTTTCTTAGTATTGTGTGTGTATGGTACAAGTGAAGTAGTTTTTGGAACAAAATATGTCAGATTTTTTGGTATTGTTGGTGACTTAAACCTTTTCTCTCTTGTCATTTCAATAGTTTTATTTTATTCAACAGTTACCTTTTGTTATGTGGGATAGTTGCTAGTCCTATTGTCTTCTTTAGTACCCTAGGACATTAAGTAGGTTTTCATTTGTATTTTGTTGCAATTTGAATTTTTTTCCATATGCGAAGCCAATGCACCACTATTTCATCTATATGATGTGCATTCATCCTAGACAGAAAGCTTGTTAGATAGTCCAAAAGATCCTTGAAGTAGGAACTCATGGTTTCTAAAGTCTAAAGAGTTCAGATTATTTATATGCTTGGTTAAAACACACATTTAATTAAGTATTAAGTGATGACATTAATTTTGCCATTAGTACACTTGTGAAAAACATTGACAGAGATCACTGGCAGACTACAAGCATTACCGGCGAACAACCAGCATACCCGACAGAACACAGAGGTCATGAGAAAATGCTAAGTATGGAATTGACCGACAAAAACTGACAAGTGTTGCACCGATGAAGCGAACAAGACATCACCGACGGGTCAATAACATAACATTGAGATCATCACCGACGACACAGTTTTGAGAACAAAACCGACGGGAACAAAAAAGGCATACCCGATGACCAGTTCAAGAAAGGAACACCGACGGCAAAGAAAACCGACCGTTAGAACCGACAATCAGTTAGAGAACCCGAAAAAAGTGGATCTAAGTTTTACACGTCAGAAAAAACAATGTAATTCTATTTATAGAGTTTTAATTTGTTTTAAATCATAACTTGAGGGTCAAGCAAGCTTTATGTAAATGTTTTAAAGTATCCTAACGGATCTAAAACATATCTAACTAAAGATCAAGGTCAAGTTGTAAACCTTGGAAGCGTGAATCAAGAATTGAGCCAAAATCTAGTATAAATAGATGTTCGAATCAATTGTGAGTTATGAATTCATTATTGTTGATAGCCACGAAGAGCATCTAAGGAGCAGAAGGCATAATTCATGCAAAGTTCAGAAATAGATCACATCAGTTGTCAAGAACACACAGAGGCTACCGACAAGCAGATAAAGGTATTATTCAATCATGGAAGGATGATTACTTATATATATGAAGCTTAATAGGATCTGTTATCAGCAATTAAAGATTGCATACATCATCAGAGCAAAGCCTTATGTAGTTTCATTCTAACAAGTGCATCACATCTAAAATCCTTTTGTAGAAGGTGGACTTAATCGTTCTTTCCAAATCTCTTAACAGAGTGCACACTTAACAGTGTTGCTAAAGCTTCAAATGAA
>MU227853.1:3976491-3991019 GCA_018584345.1 Thuja plicata
TTATAAATGTCAAAAGAAAGGACACAAGGCACATGAGTGTAGATCCAAAGAGAAAAACCTATATGGACAAGTACTGTCCTACATGCAAGATGAATGGGCATACACATAAGGAATGCTGGAAAAAGAACAACAAGGCATGGACACTAAAGGAAACTGATAAAATCTACAAACCAACCAGAGTAGGTAACTCATATGTTTGGGACTATAACACATGGGTAAACTGCACAACATGTGGAAGGTATGGTCATATTGTTGACAACTGCATTAGAAAGTGGACCAGAAGGTCAAGAGGTTGGACCAATCTAGGTATGGCATGTTTACACTGTCATAAGGTTGGACATGTGATAAAAGATTGCAAAGACTGACTGACAGACACAAGTACACATCCCAATGGAAATACCATTGATGACATCAAAATAATGAGAAACAAGATGTGGGTAAAAGCCACAAACACTGAAGGTGCTGGAACAAGCAATGCAAATGGTGACACCTCATCCAATGGATCTAGTGACATCACTACATCCAACTAGATTGCACAAGTAAGTATGGAACTGCATTATGACAAGTTACATTATACATCGTTTCCATCACACATAGTTCATATTGTAATATTAGCATGAATAAAGATGCAATATATTGTTATTTTCTAATATATTGAAAAGCAACCATCGGTTATTGGGCACAATTTGCATCGGTGAACACACATAAAAATTAGCACTACTTACCAGAATGTATCGGTCGTTACACAAGCTAAGTGTAAACCGATGGATATCGGTGAACGTTGAATCAACAAAAGCTATCTTCGCAACCTCACCGACAATCATTGGTGAAGTCTCCAAAACCGCTAGCTACCCCGACGCTTTGCACAGACACCGAAGATGTTATGAATGTCTCTACCAACAAAATCAATCTTCATAAACCGACGAGTTGGTAAGCATTAATGACAACTTAGGGCGCAAAAAGGTTATAAAAGCCCGACGGGTAAACTCATTTTTGCACCCGCAATTTTTGAGCAGAGCAGAGCGATTTAAGAGCAATTTGGAAAGAGACCTAGAAGAAATCAATTTGACACGAAGCATTCAAATTCACAGGCAATCACAAAGAATCCATAAGTAATAACACTCATCGACCGCACTATTTTATTTGTGATAAGCCCTAAATTTCTACAAACAAGATGGCATCAACTTCTAGAGTTGAGAAAATTAAGGATGACAAGAGGAAATCCTTCAAGCTTGTCAGCAGAGGCTCATGTGCTGAACCTAAATACAAGTTACACCTTGAAATAGCTTCACAACCTGACGATTCCAGAGCATTCTCTAGAATCCCACCTAGGGTTTTACTGGTAGAGGACGTAAGGTCCTATATTCACTGTAAGATCTTGGAAATAGGATATCTAGACCTAGATAATGCCTATAGGGAACTATGTGATGATGCTGGAAAGCTCAAAGAAGAGCACAAACACTTGGAAGTAAAGGGACTCACAAATGCACTGCATTTTCCCAAGGTCTTCAAAACAGAATGGATAAAGATTGTTCTTAGCAGAGTTCACAACAAGACTCTATGGCTAAACAATCCAAAGGCAATAACAAAGGATATTATTCACGCGGTTACTAGTTATCCTACAACCAATAAACCACAGGCTCACAAGCACCCATCTCTGGCAGAAGTGGAAAAACTGACTGGTGCTAAATCAGATAAAAGAGCATTAAAGGTCAACACCATTACCGATGTAGAGCTAAAGTTTGGAGCATGTGTTGTTGGATATAAGATCTTCCAAGCAAGCCGAATGAGCAACATATCTAGTACTGCTATGAGCACATCATACAAGATTATCAAACAGGGGAAGAAGATGGATCTTGCAGAGATCCCGTTACATCAATTGGAGGAGAACATGTGCACAATAAGGTCTTCAAGGACAAACACTTGTAAGTTTGGCTCCCTCATAATGTGCATATTCTTTTACTTTGAAGAATACTTTCCTTCCATTGGAAAAGTTGCATGGGACACAAGTAGAACCATAACCATTTAGATAGGTGAATTCATAGAATCACAAGGAACAGATTTTGATAATGTCATGCATGAGTATTTCAAAACCATAAAGGAAATGCTGCAAGCAAGAACTAGAATTCCTGAGAATCTGATAGAGGAACACCGAGAAGAAATATGTTTCATGGTAGATATTGATTTAACATACATACAAGCAGTAGTTCCAAGGAAATCATGGCTTTCAAAATTAGAATATGAAATCAAAGTAGGATTAGCCGATGAGTGCATTAAGACACTATTAAATGAACCAGTAGACAACAAGCAACTAAGATTTGGTACCTATGAAGAGGCCAAACAGAAGATTAAAATAAATCTTGTTGTCAAAAAGGCTGTAAAACAGTCAAAAATAATGGTGAAGAATTTGAAAAAGAGCTTGAATATATCTTCTAAAGGAGAAGAAGAAAGAGAAGATGAAAAGGAACAATAGGGTAAGGAGGAACTCACCGAGGACCAGCTTCCCATTGGTGATACAACAGAGCAAAATGAATCAGAGGCAAAGTAGTCTGATTCACCACCTCCTCCCCACCTAAGAAATCAAGAACAAGGAGTCAAATAGCAAAGGATGCAACTCCTTCTCCCATGGTAAAAGGAAAGGTGTATAAGAGGAAACCTGACACACCAAATGCAAAACAACTAGTCAGGGCACCAGCCAAAAGGATAAAATTTGTTCAGACAAATGAGGACTTAGAGGACTCAGCTACAGATGAACCTGACACTATAAAACAAGCAAAGGTTACATCACCCACTGAAGACATTGATGAAATATGTAAGTATATTTCTGAAGCTGTATCTCTTGGACATCCTAAGATTAGGAAATGGTTAAGATGGGATTTTGTAGAATAGAATAATATTGAAGATGCACTTATTGCTAAGATGTGCAGACACTATTATATCCCACTACAATTCACTACACGTGATGTTCCGCAAGAACTATTAATTAGAATATCTTCTAGATTCACTTTTGTACTTTATAAGGAGAAAAGGATAAGAGAGAGTACTGGTTTCTCTTGTACCTCCTGAATAAAAATAGAAGAAATCAATGAAATCACAGAGAAACATGCGAAAAGTTTCTCACCCAAGTTAAGAGCTTATAAATTTCTTGAAGAGAAGCTTATAGAGATAGAACAAGAAACACATAATATATGGAGTAAGATACTCAACCCTGATGAGGAAAGAAGTTATGAGAAGGAAACTAAGACTAAAATAGATAACTCAATAGCTGAGTTAGATAGTGAAGAAGTCCAAATAATAGGCCAGAAATAGATTGATATTATAGATGAAGAATGGCCTAAAGACAGTGAGGAAAATCAAGTACCAACAAGCCCCATCCACATCAGCTTAGAGGAGGAAGAAGTTACTAAAGAAGAGTTAATGATAAAAGGTAACTTAGATGATGATATAAATGATGAATCCTGGTTAGACAACATTGTCAATAATACCACAGGACAATACCCTGCAGCAAAAGTTCAAAAAGATGAAGACATAAATGCTGCAAAGGGCAATAGCAACGGACAGGATACAACTATTGACACTACAACAGTCAATACACCGACAAACATGAATATATTAATAGATGCTATTGATATTCAATCAAGTCAGGATAAATCATCTAAGAAAGATGATAATATACCCAAGGATATGGGTACCGATGAAAAAAAAGATGCATCCAACACTCACAAGGATACAAATATAGAAATGAAGGATGCAACCGACAACCAACAAGAAGTGTCAAAAGATCAAAACAAAGAGGCAGATAACAAAGCTGATGATACATTGAGAAAGGTTGAAGAAAAAGATAAAAGTGAAGGAGTCAAGCAGGATGAAGGTATAAAACTCAAAGAAGATACATCTGTTGATACACCCAAGGAAAATGAGGAGACATCTTCACAAAACCAGGTGGTGGACTTAGAACAGATACAAAAGGATGCCTCATCTTCTCGACCCTCACCTACCAAGTCAACCCAATCTCAAGCTTTACATATGGTAGTACATCAATCTGCCACCCAGCCAAAGAAGAAGAAGAAAAAATGGTAAAGAAAGACATCTTGGCTGTTACACTGGATGAAGTAATAGAAGTTCCAAACTGGGATATTACCACTTTGGACAGTGATAAAATTTAAGAGTTTGGAGTGCTATGTCAAAGAAAATCCATTCAAAAGAAAATGATACAAGAACACAGGGAAACAATGGCACTTGACAAGGCAAGAGATATTCTCCAACAACTTGTTCCTGAGGTAAAACTTGAAGCAAATGCTACAATTAAGGAACAAATTGTTGTTCTTACCGATGCCATCACAGAGAAAAATATAGATGCAGAACAAGCTATGGAAGAACAAGAAGAAAAGAAGTATCAATACAAATTAACTAATAAAATTAGCCAAGAAGTGGCACTGAACAAGGTAAAGCTCTCTGAACTAACTGATCAATTAGAGCCAATGATTGCTGAAGCAATCACCTTAGTTCAAAAGATGTGCACACTTGAAAATTTTACAAAAGAAAATATTGACAAGTTAGCAAAGATAGATTCTAAAGTCACAACCAGTGCACAAAGCCTAACCTCACATGCAGAGAGTATAAAGGCGCATCATGACAAGGTCATAGAGACAAACAGGCTAAGGCAAGAAATATGGGATGCTAAAGCTCAACTAAGAGGAGAGATTACAGAACTATAGGCATACATTCTACCTAATCTTACTATTTTACACCATATTTCTGATGCAAGAAATCTTATTGCAACCCCCGATATGTCTGTAGTAGACAACATCTATGATATACATGTACGGATACCACTGGAGCACATGGCTCTAGAAATGCTAAAGGAAAAATGGGAAAAGATGATGGAGGAGATCAAATCCTCACATTCCAATCTTTTTGACAAGCTGTAAGTACCTTTGCCTTTAGAATAAAAAAAGGAGGAAAGGAAATGTATATTGTATGTACAAAAGAAATAAACTATATATATATCAAAAAGAAAAGTACATAAGGATATGCATATATACTTACACTTACTAGCATATACATAGGGGGAGTCATTCAAATGACTAAGGAAGGAGTATACATAGGTGTACATACTAAATACACTCAGTATGTTGCACATATCATGTTTTTGATACTAATGTCAAAGGGGGAGATTGATGACATTAATTTTGCCATTAGTACACTTGTGAAAAACATTGGCAGAGATCACCTGCAGACAACAAAGATCATCGGTAGACTACAAGCATTACCGGCGAATAGTGAGCATACCCGACAGAACACAGAGGTCACGAGAAAATACTAAGTATGGAATTGACTGACGAACACTGGCAAGTGTTGCACCAATGAAGTGAATAGGACATCACCGACGGGTCAGTAACATAACATTGAGATCATCACCGATGACACAGTTTTGAGAAAAAAATTGACGGGAACATAAAAGGCATACCCGATGACCAATTCAAGAAAGGAACACTGACGACAAAGAAAACTGACCGTTAGAATCAACTGTCAGTTAGAGAACCCGCAAAAAGTGGATCTGAGTTTTACACGTAAGAAAAAGCAATGTAATTCTATTTATAGAGTTTTAATTTCTTTTAAATCATACTTGAGGGTCAAGCAAGCTTTATGTAAATGTTTTAAAGCATCCTAATGGATCTAAAACATATCTAACTAAAGATTAAGGTCAAGTTGTAAACCTTGGATCTAGAGTTAACTTGCGAAGCATGAATCAAGAATTGAGCCAAAATCTAGTATAAATAGATGTTCAAATCAATTGTGAGTTATGAATTCATTATTGTTGATAGCCATGAAGAGCATCTAAGGAGAAGAAGGTAGACTTATTCAAAGTTTAGAAATAGATCACATCAGTTGTCAAGAACACACAGAGGCTACCGACAAGCAGATAAAGGTATTATTCAATCATGGAAGGATGATTACTTATATATAAATGAAGCTTAATAGGATCTGTTATCAGCAACTAAATATTGCATACATCATTAGATCAAAGACTTATGTAGTTGAATTCTAACAAGTGCATCACATCTAAAATCCTTTTGTAGAAGGTGGACTTAACCGTTCTTTCAAAATCTCTTAACAGAGTGCACACTTAACAGTGTTGCTAAAGCTTCAAATGAAGTAGATCTTAACAGGTCTCCATTGTAATACTCCTAACAGGGTAGGTCATCAGAAGTGACCAATTGTAAAGCCTTAACCAGCCCCTTCTTATCTGTAGATAGTGATTTCTTGTGGGTAAAAATCCCCACTGCAGTTTTTACTTCCTAACAGGAGTTTTCTGTGATATCATATCTTGTGTTATGTGCTATCTATTTTCATGAATATTTCTATTATGGTTACATACTAAAGAACTTATTGATATGGTTGCATATACACAAAGAAATATGAACAATTAGATAAGATAATTTACAAACTAATGATTAAGGGTTAATGGGCTAACCAAGAAAAGTTTTAGAAGTAATAATTCACCCCTCCCCTCTCAGTACATCATTCCAATATAATTCCAACATTAATTAAACATATAGGTCATAGCCACTTGAATATTTACATGAGTGGAGGTTTGAGATTTGAATCCACAAAGAATTTCATTAATCTTCTTAGTGGTTCATTTTTCATTTTCTATAGGAACTCAAATATTTTAGATATCATAAGGATAAAAAATCACAGATACATAATGCCCAATATCAAAGCAACAAGAGAAATAATCTAAAAAATGTTGGAAATATATTGATGCTAGGTGACTGAGGAGGGGGGGGGGGTGAATCAGGAACCAATAAAATTTATTCTCTTTTATCCTTTATTAGATTTTCAAATCTAATTGCATGCATGGAATAGAAAAGAAATAAACATTCACAACACTTGACACAATATTTGGTTACCCAGAAACCTTCCAAATAGAAAGTAAAACTGGGGTGGGGATGGCACTCACAAGATTTAGTACTGCAGTATAAATTTAGCCTGTTAAAGTTTACAATTGACCACTTCTGATGGCCTAACCTTTTAGGAGTAATAAGGACTGTTAGGTCCACCTTGTGAAAGGATTTGTACAATACAATTAAGTATGCAACTCTGTTAGGAGATTTGAAAAGGACCGTTAAGTCCACTCGGTTAAAGGATTTAACTAATACACCTATTAGGATGAACCAGTGGATGATCTACTATGCAACTCTGATTTGCTGAATGAGATCCTTTGAGATAATACTGATCACCTAAATGTGATATAGATGAGTCTTTTCTATTCCTTTTACTATTGTAACCTTCTAATCAATCTACTAATTCATATTCGCATGTATTATCACTACTTCTCTACTGCATTTAGATAAATAAAGTATCTTACATATATATTTTATCCAAATTAATTACCTTCATAAGTAGGCTACTTCACCTATTAATTAGTATCAAACAATATGAACTAAGTCAACCCAATACTGATACTCGGGTCCAGTAATCCACTCGTGTGATATACTGACACTCAGGCAATATGCTAACACTCGAGCAACATAGTGAACTGGCAATCTCTGGCACTCGAGCTACACTGGGTGCTCGGGTCACATTGATCACTCAGAGCTGGTATGCAACTCAGGTAACACTGGTGACTCAGGTGATACTATTTGCCACTATCTGCTCGGTCGACACTGCAACTGCTCAGGCAAAACTGAAACTTCTTGGGTTACACTTCAAGCTGTTGGCTCAGTCAACACTGTAATCATATAAGTAACTAAGTGTTTTGGCACTAATTGAAAACATGTCTTGTCATCAAGTCAACAATATCCCCCTTTGGCATTAGTAACAAAAACACTTATCATACAAAAAATTCTGATCAAACTGCTAAGTCAAAACTCCCCCCTTACCATGTGCTCTGGTACTTACTCAGGTTTTGACAACTGCTATGTAACTCGGTTGCAACTAACTCTATTTTTTATTTTTCAAAATTGTTTTATATTTTGTGCTATGTATATATTCCTCTGCTCTGTACATGTATTTCCTCATATATATACATATATATATATATCCTATCTTTCCTCCTTGTATATATACATATATTTCCTATCTTTCCCCCTTGTTTTTGACACAAATGCCAAAAATCATAACTAAAAGGTAATACCAAAATATGATAAGAAATCACAATGTACCTTCAAAATTTGAGACAAAGTCTTGTCCCAATTATCTTGCAACACCTTCAGGATGTGCAACTCAATTTGAATCTTTGCTGACAACTCCATCATAAGCTCTGCAACTGAAAATTTGTTATCATGGATGAGTTTGTTTGCATGAGAAATATGTTTTTGCATGACATCCATGTGTGGAAGGAGTTGGCTCTATATAGCTTTAAGGGATCCCCTTTTTCTACCTTCTTCCCTTAGTAACTCTGCCTGCAGATCAGTCAGATACTTGATCTTGACAAAATGTGCTAAGCTTGAACTTGGATCAAGTGCCAACTGGTTTGCACTTGCCTTGAAATCATTGTCTATCTTTTCCAGCTTGTTCTTTATTTCCATGGTAAAGTTGGAAGTGTCACTCAAATTTACAAATAATGATACAACATTTTTCATAGTGGTTTCTAGAGAGCTAATGAGACTGGTTAGCTTCACTTGATCTATTGCAATTTTACTTGCAACATTCTCTAGAACCTTATTCTCAAATTTCCTTTCTACCTCCTGCAATAATTTCTCTTGACCATTAAGATCTGTGTTGAACTTGTGAACTATGTCAACAAGTTGGTCCATAATAGAGTCATTCTCATTGACTTTAATTTCTAGAGAATCAAGGAATATGCCTTTGATATCTTCCAGTACTCTATTCATTTTCTTCCCATCTCAAAGCTTCTACTATTTTTCTCTTTTCTTCCATATCTCCCCAAGTATATCCATTTTCTCGACTGTCAGGTTAGAAAGATCCCAATTAGGAATCACAATGTATTCCTCAAGATCAATGTCATCAGTGAGTGTTTCTTTACCCTTAACCTTTGGATGAGGTGAAGGAATGATTTCTTTGCCTTTCCCATCATCATCCTTATCCTTTCCATCCTTAGTGTTCTCCTCTGTATTCAGTTGGATTAGGTCATTGACATTCTTTGCTCCAACTATAGAATCTGTATCAACTATAGAAACATTCACAGTGACCTTCTGTGACTCAGTTTGGCTTGGGCTAGTAGTAGGTAGAGCCTGATGCTTGGTTCCTACTTGACTTGATGTAGATTCTATAGTCTTTTCCTTTCTCGAACATAACACACTCTGAATAGGTGATTGGGGCAGGGTTTCCATCACTTCTACTGCTATCTATTCAGCATTAGATTCTTCAATGGTCTTAACCTCAGGTAACTCTTCATCTTTGACCTATACAGGAGGGTCTATACTCTGTTCCTCTACCTTATTTTCTTCCTTGATTTCAAAAATTATCTTCCATATCTTTTTTGCGGTTTGCACAACATCCTCTATTTTCTTGCTCAAGATTTGAAAATTCCTAAACCTTGGAGTGTGATTACTCTCATACTGAGTTATAGCATCTTTTTCCTCGTTACTAGTCATAGTAGGCATGACTTGTTTCAAGGTTTACATTCTGATGACCTTTTCAATCTAAACTACATTGTGCCAGTGAATTTTGATTGCCTTGAGAAGTTCTTCAGTCTTATGGCTTTTCAATTTAGATGGATCATACTTCCATATTTTCATTTTCTCTACTAATGCATCCTCAATCATCTTCTACTCATATTTTATTCTGGAAGCATACTTCAATGATTTGAGAGATCCATACCACTACCTCATTTTAATTCTTCAATCTTCTTCCCAAATGTAGGTGGTGGCTTCTTGAATATGATTGTATCTTCTTCTTCATCTTCCTTAGGAAATATCAGTCTTCTTCTGGATCTAGTGGTAGTAGGGGTAGAGGCCTTAGGTGTTTTCGTGGGGGCTAGCCTCTTCTTCTTAGGAGGCTTTTCTTCTACCTCTTATTCTTCTTTTTCAGATTCATTATCTTATATCTTTATGTCATCCCCTTTACTTTCAGTGATTGAAGGAGGAGAGTTAGAAGACTTGCCATATTTATTTCCAATCTTCTCAATTCTCTTCCTTCATCTCTTCAAGATTTTAGGAATCTCAATTTCCAAATATATCTACCCTTTGCTTCTTCATAAGTACCAAAATATGGTGGTTTGGGATCAACATGCTCATTCAAAAGATCTTCAATGATGTCTTTAGTCTCATCTATGTTAACCTCATATGCAAGAGGTTTCCACCATGCAACCCTAGACTTGAATGCTTGAATGTATACTTTTTCATAGTCAACTAGAAAATAAATATCATTCTTATAGTCTTCTACAAATTGTTTAGGAATTATGTATCTATTATGCATCTTCACTCTGAAGCTCTCAAAGTATGCATCCATGATGTTCTCAAGATTATCTCCTAATTATTTTATAAATTCATTTATCTGATAAACTATGGGTATGTCCTTTTTCCATACAATTGTGCCTTTAGAAGGGAAAACATTCTGAACATAAAATAATATGCATACCAAGAGTGAACTGAACATACACAGATTGGTCTTGGATGCCTGAATTCTCTCCATGCTTTTTCTTAGTTGGATGAGCTGCAACTCAGCAAGGTCGAATGAAAGATTGTTCTTGACCACTTTGTATGCCAAGTCCACAACCTCACATGGTACACTGTTTGGTCAGCTAGAACTGTATATCTTGTGTGCAATCACATGAATGCAAAACTTCAATTCCATGTCTATGACTCCATTCAACCTCATGCCTCTTCCATCACACTCGACAAGAGTCTTCTTGGCTAGGTCATCCCGGGGTAGGGTTTTGGTTTCCTTGGATTTTTTGAGCATTGGTTACCCTGTCACACGGTGTACCATTATCTTAGTGATCTTCATTGGTTTCTCCAACCAGAGATGCATGTCGTGAACACGAATCAAAATAAACCTAATCCATTTTATCTGAAAGTTCTGTGACATATGCAAAATATGGGTTAAACCCTTGACTTCAAGGTGTTTGTGTTCTAGCTTCATATTTCTGTCCACATAAAGTTTCTCATATGCTTGAGTCATCTCCAATGTGCCTAGATATTAAATGGTGCAATGATAGAAAGCTTGAATGTCGTTAATCAACAGTACCTTCAGAGAAATTTGGGAATGGGATCCCATCGGATCTATCTCTCCTGTAATTGCTGGATGAAGTTTGAACTTTGGCCGTTCACAGACAACATTCCTTACTAACATCTCAGATCCCTTCTTGACCTTACTGCTGGATGAAGATCCCATAATTCTCAGAGATTTGATAACACTTCATTGCAAGTAAAGCTTTCAAACAAAAATTCGCTCTGAGATCTCTATAACCTCTTATTCACTCTATAAAATGTAAACAATAACCCTTTGATTTTACCATTTATGATATATTTCATCATAGTTTTTCATTAAATGCTCCATACATAGTAGTTGTGATAGCTCAGGTAGTTCTCCTAGGCTTACTCAGAAGCTCGACGAAAACTAACCTCCCATCTTTGAAACCATACAACCCGACTTAACTTAGTTAAGCCTGAGTAGCCTAGTTGTAATTGAGATCCTGACTTGGTTAGAACCATAATGTGTCGTAGTGCATCAATATATAGATTTGGACTTGCTAGTATATCTATAACTGACGTATGATGACTTGTATGCACAGATCCAGTTGTCTCCTTACATATTTATTTGAAGATGGTGGATCCACCCAATTCACTATTTTGGGTGACATTCGATCCGTCATTGTTTTGGTCTAAATTCTCAGGAGACTTCCTTACCCACTGCTGACTCATCTAAGTTCTGATTTCAGAAACTTTTTCTTTGCCTTTCTCAAAACTAGTATCCACTTTTTCTCTGTTCATGAAATTCTTGCTTAGATGACCGATTTGTTTACACACATAATATCTCTTAGTAGGATTCCTTTTTCTGAGATGATTCTTTACACAATTTCCACCAGTGTGCCTATATTCACCACAATGGAAAAATCTTTTCCATGTGTTGTAATCCCAACCAAAAATTGCTTTAGCTAGTTGTTCAGCAGGGTTCTATTTCTTAGTTCTGCACTCGAAAGACTTGTGACCTTGTTTATTACAATTGAAACATTTTCCTTCAAACTTAGGTTTCTCAGTGCATTCACTTTCCCTATGTCCATGTTTTTTGCTCCTGTAGCATTTACCATTAAATTTTGACTTTCCATTTCTCTAACACTTATTTGATGTATGCCCTAACTTACCACAATGATTACATGTAGGTTTCTTGTTCTTTTGAGCTTCTTGTTGTGATGATTCACCTTGTTCAGTATAACCTAATCCAATCTGTCCATGATGTCTGAAATGAGTTTTCTCTATCAACTGATCCATTCTTACCTCTGAATTCATCATACTCTCATTGGTTTGTTTTCTAGTATTAAGATCATTATGCAGTCTTTCATTTTCAGTCCTCAGATTGATAACTTCTTGATTTGCACTATTGAGTTGATTTATCATATCTGCATTCTGAAGTGACAACTAATGGATTTCATTTTATTTTTCCTCTAATCTTGTACTTAGAAATATTTTATCATCTTGTTCCATTTCTCTGTCATTTTCGACATGGTTCTTTTGTTCCATGACTTCACATATTCTGATTAAATGAATTTCTTGTTTTCTCTTCAACTTTTTGACTTCTTCATGTAAATTGAGATTCTTTGCAAGTAGGTCCTCAATGGCTATATCAGCTTCTTCAGAAATTATCTCTTTTCATAAATCTTCATTTCTTTCTTCTATGTATTTTTTATCATTCATTTACACTGCTAAATCTTTTCTTCTTTTCAAGGAATGAGAGAGCTGCCCCTTGAGTTTTCAGGTTTGATCCATGGCCACTTATAGATCTTTCTTTTCATTTTCAATGGCTTTCTCTAGTCTGTATATTTCCATTGCCTCTGATCTTTTCTCAAGCTATTAAACTTCTGATAAGAGAACCTTTTCTTTGATACTAATTGTTGGAAATATATTGAGGCTAGGTGACTGAGAGTGGGGGGGTGAATCAAGAACCAATAAAACTTATTCTCTTTTGATCCTTTATTAGATTGTCTAATAAAATTGCATGCATGGAACAAAAAAGTAATAAACATCCACAACACTTGGCATAATATTTGGTTACCCAGAAACCTTCCAAATAAAAATTAAAAATGGATTGGGGATGGTACCCAAAAGATTTAGTACTGCAGTATAAATTTATCCTGTTAAAGCTTACAATTGACCACTTCTCATGGCCTTCCCTATTGGGATCAATAAGAACTGCTAGGTCTACCTTGTGAAAGGATTTTTACAATATAATTAAGTATGCAAATCTGTTAGGAGATTTGAAAAGTACTGTTAAGTCCACCAGGTTAAAGGATTTTGTTGATACACCTGTTAGGATGAACCAGTAGATGATCTTCTATGCAACTCTAATTTTTTGAATGAGATCCTTTGAGATAATACTGATCACCTAAATGTGATAGATGAGTCTCTATTGTTCCTTTTACTGTTGTAGTCTTCTAATCAATCTGCTAATTCATATTCGCATGTATTATCACTTCTTCTCTACTACATTTGGATAAATAAAGTATGTTACATATATATCTTATCCAAATCAATTACCTTCATAAGTTAGGGACTTAACATATTAATTAGTATCAAAAAATATGAACTAAGTCGGCCCAATACTGATACTCAGGTCCAGTAATCCACTCGGGTGATATACTGACACTTGGGCAATATGCTGACATTCGGGCAACATAGTGTACTAGAAAGCTCTGGCACTTGGGCTACACTAGGTGCTTGGGTCACATTGATCACCCAAAGCTAGTATGCAACTCAGGTAATACTGGTGACTCGAGTGATACTATTTGCCACTATCTGCTCGGTCGACACTGCAACTGCTCGGGTGACACTACAATTCCTTGGGTTACACTTCAAGCTGCTAGCTCGGTCAACACTATAATTATATAAGCGACTAAGTGTTTTGGAACTAATTGATAACATGTCCTATCATAAGGTCAACAAAAATATGAATACTTGAGAATAACAAAGGTGTACCTGTATGCACCCTAAAATGGTCGCTTAGACTTTGGGCCCCATTTCTCAGTTTATCATTTATCAAATTTTTGAATCAATGCTTTGGAACATTTTCAATTCAAATCAATTTCCTTGATCAAATTGTAATTAATTCAATTATTCAATTATTTCAATATTTCCTAAGGTTTGATCATTTTTATCTAATTAAAGGAATTGATTTTCTTTTTAATTAAATAAAATTTATTTTATTTAATTAAAAGATTTAAACTCCCTTTTAATTGAATAAAATTTATCTTATTTAATTAAAGTAAATTTCTCCCTTTTAATTAAATAAAATTCCTCTTATTTAATTAAATTCAATTTCCCCCATTTAATTAAATAAAATTCTTCTAAATTATTTAATTGAAAGAAAACCCCTCTTTTAATTAAATAAATAAAAATCCC